>ML825296.1:0-53346 GCA_009831015.1 Picea engelmannii | reverse complement strand
GAAAATTCCAATAAAGAAGAAGAAAATCATGAAGAAAAAATTATTCAACAAGAAGATGAGAATCTTAAAAAATTGAAGCATGTTGAGATTGAAAATAGCAAGCTCAAAGACACGCAAAGAAAACTAAGAAGTGAATTGGTTAGCTGTGAAAATACATTTGTAATCTTGAAGAAACAATTAGAAGACCTTGAGAAACTAAGAGAATAAACCATTTCCTTCAAAACTCTACTCGAAGAAGAAAGAAGAATAGGAGAAGTAAGGAATGTCCAAATGAAGAAGAAAGAAGAAGATTATGAGAAACTTGAACAAGAAGTTGTCGCATTGAGGAAGATCTTAAGAAACTCTCAAGTGTAAAAAGACTTAACACATCTTGGATGCATGGGTGAAACTTCATACAAAGAATATGCAAATACCAACAAGAAGGTTGAAGAAAGAGCTACATAGACAGTTGATGAGAAGTGGACTAAGATACCAGAAAGAAGGAATGATTACAAAAGAGATGAATATCCAAGAAGACCTCCTACCTTCAGGAATCAAAGAAGCTTCAATCAGTATGAAGGAAACTACAGAAGAATAGATCATGAACCCAGATGGACTACATCACAAATAAGCCCACTTACTCCAAGGTATCAAAATTTCTTTCTTGGTCATTGTTATACTTGAAATATTTTTGGACATAAGGCAATTAATTGCAGAATCAATGAAAGGAACACATACGCAAGAAACATGAATGGTGTAAATATAAGATATGGAAATAATCATGGATTTGTCAATAGAAGTTATAATTCATTTCCCCCATTGATGGACAAAAATATTGCATGCTACAAATGTATTTATCTTGGTCACAAAGCACGAGATTGCAGATATATGAATGAATATGTCCCTATGCCAACCACAGTATGGAGAAGGAAAGAGATTCCAAACAATGAATCTTGTCGAATAACATTGATCGCTGAAGAATGTAAAGAAGAAGATGAATGGTACATAGACAGTGGATGTTATTCACACATGACCGGGGATCAAGACAAATTCATCAACTTGAAGAGAAAGGGTGGAAATGTTTCATTTGGAGATGACTTATCTACCAAAATACTTGGAGAAGGTGTAGTATAGATTGGAAGAAAAAATGTAAAATCAAAGAATGTTCTATTGGTTGAAGACTTGAATCATAATCTACTTAGTGTTAGTAAAATGTGTGATCAAGGATACACTCTTACATTTGATTCCTGAAAATGCAAAATCAGAGAAAATAACTTAGGAAGATTGGTTGCAACTGCAACAAGAAGACTAAATAACATATACATCCTAGACATGAAGAAGAGAGAGAAGACAAAAGCCACACAAAAGGATTCTAAGGAAGAAAAAGTCCCAAAGACCAAAAATAAGGATGAAGTATTATTGAGTGCCACATGTTCAGGGGGAGCAACCCCAAATAAGAGAGTTACATTTTTCCATTAAACTCAGGCGGAGAAGCCCTAACCTTTGCCATTGATGTCAAAGGGGGGGAGAAATTGGGATCATGATGATAGGGGGAGCATGAGTGTTTCCATCAATGACAAAGGGGGAGATTGCTGAAAGATTGGTTGTTGTCATTGATGTCAACCCTAGTCATGGGTTTTGGACTGTAAGATTGATAAAGTTATTTGGACATGAAGTACAATGCACATGCATACACAACACCCATGAATGGATAGTGTACATCATGTTGTTTCCGGTGGTATGTGGCACATCATGTGGATCCTCATGGTTGAGGAGAAATAAATTTTTGAAGATGACAAAGTGAATTGAAGAAGTACATGTAAGCCCTGAAGATAATTAAAGAAAAGAATTACAAAATAAGAAAGTGTCAGGTCATCCCTAATGTTAAAATGAAGTGACATAAATGGTATAAATAAACATCATTATACATTGATTTTGATACAAGTCAAATTTTAGAGGAAATAAGAAGTAAAGAAGGTCGGATTTCAAGGGAGGATGAAGTCTTTTGGTGATGTGTTCTAAGGTATGTTATTTTCAGGTCATCTTACCATTTTTGCTATAATTTTTTTTCTAGAATGATTCAGATGGTGAAATCCCTATGGTATTGAGAATACATATCAAGGTATCTCTAGTAAAAATTTCATCTCTTTATTCTCTATAATTATGGAGATACACTATGTGGAAGATAGGGTTTGTGACCAGTCCTGAAGCTAGTCAATAAATAGGTGTTCCAGGTAAAACAATCATAACTTCTTCATAGAGAATATAAATGATGTGGGAAAAATTTCATTAGAAAGAGTACAGACTTTAGTTTCTTTTGTGTGATTTTCAGAATCAGATGTTAAATATTGAGTGTGGGGCATTCTGTACAAGTTCGGTCTCCTGAATAGACTAGAATTGAATAAAGTTTACCATTCTTTCTATAACTTCTTTTTGGGGAGGATTAAAGGAGTGAAACTTGGAGGATTTTCAGAGAATACATTGATTAATATTATATACAAGATCAAAGTACTCCAAGAATTGAAGAATTGCATAAATTGAAGAAGTCTCAAGAAACATTATCAGGTTCTATGTGATGATTGGTTGATGGTGATGATTTAATGTAAAGTTTTATTATCTCTCATATATTCTTGGGTGGAAGGAAGGGGAAAGGATGGAGAGTTCAAATACCTCGTGATATTGGAGGATTGTATCTTCCTCTTGGAGGTTTATCCCTCCCTTTACATTTGGAATATGTAGCTACCTTTGGAATTCATTACTTCCCTTGAACAATAACTATTGATTATTTCTCATATATTGTGCATGGTGTATTGTGGTGTATTGGTGTAACTCTTATACTATTATTCATTACTCATTGGATATAGTTGAATGGTTTAAATATAAGTTGAATTTTTTTTTAAATTGTACTTGATACTGATTCACCCCCCTCTCAGTATCAACAACTTTGTCAAAAGACTGAACAAGGGAACCGACAGTAGGTATAGAGGTAAGCTTCCTTTAAATTTTTTTAATTGTCATGGTATTGGTCATTTTTCTAACAAATGTCTTCATAATAAAAAGAGAAATGATGAAGGCTACTCAAAAGGAAAACAAACATATAAAGGAAAAAAAACTACAAAGAAAGTTTTCAAGAAAAACTTATGCACCAAAGAAGACATCTCATCATCAGATGAAGATGAAGTCAGTGACAGTGAGACAAGAAGAGTTCTATTCATGGAAGTAGAAGACTCTGAAGAAGAATATGAAGAAGTCGAAGAAGAATATGAAGAAATCGAAGAAGAATATGAAGAAGTCAAGGAAGAAATTGAAGAGGCAGAAGTTGACTACCAAGAAGAATTGATGTGTGCCATAGAAGTTATCAGAAGAGAAAAGAAGAAAAACAAGAAACTACAAGCGGAACTAGACAATAAAGAATATACTCAATAACTAGAACAAATGATCACAAATTTGAAGGTTCAAATAGAATAAGATAAAAGAATTGAAGAAGCACTCAAAGAACAACTAGAAGAAAAGGACAGGAACATTAGAAATTTGGAAGCATAGATTGTCACATTAAGAAAGGATATTCAAAAGAATAATATGCAGAATAGCTCAAAAGTTTTGGATGACATTATCAACAGTCAAAAATCTCATCTTGACAAGTCCGGACTTGGATACAATCAGACAGAAAAGGGATCAAGCTCCAAAACAACAGAGAAAGAAACATATCCAAAAATCTATGTAGAAACAATCAAAGGGGATAGGAAGATATACAAGGAATATTACAGGGACACTCCTCCACCGAGAAGATTTAGATTTCAGAATCAACAATAGACAGATAGGCCTCAAGAAGAAGGATTCATAAGAGCACCTCCTTTCAGAAGATCTTCAACTCCCAGGTATCAAACTATATTTTTGGGTTTATGTTATGCATGTAATAATTTTGGACATAAAGTTGTGAACTGCTGAGATGACAATAGGAACATAAACAACTTTGAAAGTCATACACAAAAGGGTTATCTAAGAAGGCCTAGTGAAACACAGAGAACAAGTTACAACATGTTTGAATATTTGAGCACTAAAGTGGAATGTTACAAATGTAACAACTTTGGACACATGGCCAAAGATTGCAGAATGATAGTCCCTCCTAGAGAACCGCAACAGAATAACAACAGTCACAGACAAGAACCTCAGAAAATGACATGGATAAGAAATCAGAATCAATATAGCAATGAATAATGTACACTCGTTCTACAAGCTAATTTGAAGAAACGTGGTTGGTATGTTGACAGTGGTTGTTCAAAACACATGACAGGTGATAGAGACAATTTTCTTACATTAATAAGGGAAAGAGATGGATCAGTCTCCTTCGGAAATGATGATTTAGCTAAAATCATTGGAAAAGGCACAGTCATAATTGGGAACAAGAATACAAAGGCAGAAAATGTTCTACTAGTAGAATATATGAAACATAATGTTATAAGTGTGAGACAAATGTGTGACCAAGGTCATAAATTCACTTTTGATTCACAAAAGTGTGAGATAATAAAAGAAGGTTTAGGAAAATTGATTGCTACAGATGCAAGAACTTCAATCAACATATATGTGTTAAGTGAAATTGGAAATGAAAAGTGTTGTCTAGGAAAGGAATATGAAATTTGGATATGGCACAAAAGAATGGGTCACATACATTTTGATAACCTTGTCAAACTCAGCAAAAGAGAAGCAGTTAGAGAAATTCCCCAGATCACGAAACCAACCAACACTTTATGAAAGCATTGTCAACAAGGAAAGCAAACAAAGACCAGGTTCAAATCAAACGAATATTCAATGGAAAGACCACTGGAAATTGTGCACACTGATATAGTTGGACCAACTACAACAAAGGGTTTAAAAGGTGAGAAATACTTTATGTTATTAGTTGATGATTATACAAGAATGATTGCAGTTTGCTTTCTCAAGAATAAGTCATAAGATTTTGAAAACTTTAAGATCTACAAGGAAATGGTTGAAAATGAAATGGATTAAAAAATAAAATGTTTGATATCTAATAATGGAGGAGAGTTCACTTTAAATGAATTTATGTACTACTGCAGTAGTCATGGAATAAAAAGGAAATCATACGTGGCTAGGACACCTCAACGGAATGTAGTTGTTGAAAGAAAGAACATGACATTACAGGAAATGGCTCAAACAATGCTAATGGATTCCAAATTGATAGATATATTTTGGACACAGGCAGTGCATACAACAGTTCACATTCAAAATAGAGTAATGCTCAGAAACAACACTGACAAAAATCCCTACGAGCTATGGAAAGGAAGACCAACAAATGTGAATCACTTCAGAGTTTTTGGAAGCAAATGCTACATCAAAATAGAATACGGAAGAATGGGAAAGTTTGACTCTCGTGTGGACAAAGGAGTACTTGTTGGTTACTCAAGTACAAGGAAAGCATACAAGTGTTACAATCTGAGATTGAAAAAACTTGTGGAAAGCATCAACGTAACAATTGATGAAATAGGAAAACCAAAATCAAAGGAAGAAGAAAATGAATCAATGGAACAACATTTCGAAGAAGAAGCAAAATATGAAAAAGTAGTAGAAGAGGAATATGAAGAGAATCCGATAGAAACAGAAGAGAAATTTCAGTAAGTGTCTCCAAAGACACCTAGTAGACGCATACAGAAGAATGATCATTCAAATCAGATTATCGGAAACAAAGATGCAGGAGTTGAGACTAGAAGAAGAATCCGTTCACCATAACAAACACACCTATCACTCTTATCTACAATTGAACCAAACTGTTTTGAAGAAGCTAGCAAGGATGAATTTTGGAATAATACCATGGATGAAGAATTGGATCAAATAGAGAAAAATGACACTTGGGAATTGGTTCCAAGACCAAAGGATAATAATGTGATCGACACAAAGTGGGTATAGAGGAATAAATTGAACAAATATGGACAGGTTACAAGGAACAAAGCTAGATTGTTATGTAAAGGATATGCACAGGTTGAAGGAATCGAATTTGAAGAGACATTTGCCCCAGTTTTCAGAATGGAATCAATCTGATTTCTTTTAGCTTATGCATTCTCCAAAAATATTAAAGTGTATCATATGGATGTAAAATCGGCTTTTCTGAATGGGGAGCTTGAAGAAGAAGTCTACATTGAACAACCAGAATGATTTCAGTTGTCAGAGAATGCAGACTATGTGTGAAAAGTAAAGAAGGTCATGTATGGCCTAAAACAAGCTCCTAGATCATGGTACTCTAGACTGAATAAATATCTACAGCAGGCAGGGTTCAGAAAAGGAAGTGCAAACAACAACCTCTACATCAAGGTAATTCAAGGTGATATTTTATTAATTTAAGTTTATGTTGATGATATTATTTTTGGTAGTAATGATGAAAAGTTAAGCCATAAATTCACAAAGGATATGCAGAATGAATTTAAAATGTCTTTACTTGGAGAACTATCCTTCTTTCTGGGACTTTAGATACATCAAAGCAACCAAGGAATTTTTATTTCTCAAACCAAGTATATCAGAGAAATTATAAAGAGGTTTGGAATGGAAGATTGCAAACCAGTTATCACTCCCATGCAAACCAGTTGCAAGTTGAGAAAAGATGATGATTCAAAGTCTATAGATCAGAGGCAATACCGATCAATGATTGGAAGCCTACTATATGTGACAGCATCCAGACCAGATGTCATGCAGGTAGTTGGACATATGGCATGATTTCAAGCAACACCAAAGGAATCACATGTATTAGGAGTGAAGAGGATTTTTAGATATCTCAAAGGAACAAAAGATTTTGGATTATGGTATCCAAAAGGAAATGATCTATCACTTATTGCCTACACAGATGCAGATTGGACAGGTTGTATTGATGACTGACAAAGCACCAATGGAGAAACGTTCTACTTGGGTGAGTGTTTAGTATCATGGCTAAAAAAGAAACAATCGTCAGTATCTTTATCGATCTATAGCCGAGGCAGAGTATATTGCAACATCATCATGTTGTACATAGGTTCTTTGGATGAAACAAAATCTAACAGATATATAGGTTGAGTATGATGATCCCATTCCAATCTATTGTGATAATAAAAGTGCCATCAATATCTCAAAGAATCCGGTGATGCACTCCAAGACAAAGCACATTCCAATCAAGTATCACTTTCTACGGGAGCAGGTTGCAGAAAACAACATCAGAGTTGAGTATGTGGGAACAAAAGAACAAGTGGAAAACATATTTACAAAATCACTTCCATGGGAAGCCTTTGAGTATCTTCACCATAGACTCGGATTTATTTCTACTCCAAAATGAATGCTTTTGAATGCTTATCTTATATGTCTTATATGTACACGAGGAAGCACCATAAAGAGGACAATTTAATCAAGGACATCAACCCCGCATGTAAAGATACCTTTTCCATTGATAACAAAGGGGGAGAGATTCATCAGATGCAGGGGACAAAGGCATGGTTCCAGGGGGAGCAATGGTCACAGAGATGCAGAGGACAAAGGCGTATTTCTAGGGGGAGAATAAGTGATATGACTTCAGTATTGCATGAGATAATTTCATTTTTGCATCAGAGTGTTGTCATCAATGCCAAAGGGGGAGATTGTTGATTAAGGTTGGTTGTCATTGATTTCAACCCTTGAAGAAAGCCCGGTAGCACAAAGGTTTGGGTAATGGACCCAAGTTTGTTTTATGTAAAGATGACTCAGTATTTTCTTTTCATGGTTGATAATAAGTACAAATGGATGAACTCCAAAGTGGTCCCCTTATGGTGAAATCCCTCATAGGAAGACGCTTTGCAGATTGAGTTATCCTAGAAGTATGGTTAGAGAACCCATGCTTATTTGTGGAATAATGAGATGAAGGTCATCGAATTTGTCAGTGACACTATCCTATATGGATAGTTCTTGTCATACCATTTACGGTGGTATGTGGAATGCCACATAAATCCTCACGTTTAGAGAGTTATGGCCATGAGAAGTTGGAGAACTTAGGTTTGAGTAATGGACTCAAGTTTGTTTGATGGATAATGGTATGAGTTTTGATATATTTACAGGTAATAATATTCTATATGGATATTACATGGCATTCCATTTCTGGTGGTATGTGGAACGTCACATAACTCCTCACGGTTTGAGAGTTATGGCCTTACGAAGTTGGAGGACCCTCATATGTCATCTAGAAGCCCCAAAAAGTCAAAGTAGTCAAAGTAGTTTAAGAGATTTTAGAAGGTAAATAATAAAGTGAAGTGTTGAGTATACTATAATTCAAAGTGACTACAAAACAAATTATTTAAATAATAAATTTAATGGAGAAATTAGATGTGGGTTAACCCTAAAATAAGGAAAGTGGGCAAAGTGACCTAGAAGACGTTTTTTAAGGAAGCTACTTGGAGAGTATAAATAAGAGGCAAGGCTCTCTCATTTTAGATCACACTTGAAAATATTGAATGTCTATAGGTTTCTGAGGTAACCAAAGGATATCTAAGGAGAATTTCTAAGGGAAGGTGAAGAAAAGAAGGCCAGAATTCAAGGAAGGATAAATTATTTTGATGATGCTTTCTAAGGTATGTTATTTACAGGTCATCTCACCATTTTCACAATACCTTTTTTTCTAGAATGATTCAAACTGTGAAATTTCTAGTCCATTTAGGAAACATATCCAAGTATCTGTGGTAAAAAATTCATCTTGTGGGTTGTTTTATTTTTGGAGTTAAACTCCGTGGAAAATAGGGTTTGTGGCTAGTCCCGAAACTAGTCTAAAACATGTGTTTCAGGTACAAACGTCATAACTTATTAATAAAAGATTCAAATTCATTAAGACCAAAATTTTTGGTTATAGTACAGTCTTAATTATTCTATGTAACATTTTCAGATCCATTCAACAAATATTCTGTGTGGGGCACGCTCTACAAGGTCGCTCTCTAGAATAAGATAGAATTCAGCAAGGTATGCCATTTTTGCTATAAATGCTTTTCTAAGAGGTTCAAAGTAGTGACACCTGGAGGAATTACATAAAACACATTGAAGAAAATTGTGTATCAATATCAGATCTTTATTCATTACAGGTACATAGTTATGATTATTTCAAGCTAGAGTTGTTGACTAATCCAAAACTAGTCATGTGAGTCTAAAGACAAGTTTGATGAAAATGCTAGTCTCTTGTTGTGAAAGTTAAGGAAGGTTTGAAGGTATGTGATCATATACACCAGGTATATTATAGAGTTACAAATCATTTTTGGATGACTAAATTGATGAGGGATTTTGGTAAGGTACATGTTGGGTACATGGTTGAGACAAGTAGTTGATGAGTTGGCACATACATGAGGTGTATTGTTGATAATGTTGGTACATATTGATGATTCATATCTGATGAGTAGTTGACAAATTATTTGTACATACTTGGTACATGGTTGGATTCACTTGTTTATGGTACATGTTGATTACATGTTGTTTGGTACAGGTTGGTGCATGGTTGATGCACTTGTTTATGGTACAGATTGATTATAGGTTGAGGTACAGTTTGATGCATGGTTGATGCATGGTTTAGGTTTATTGGTACATGTTTACAATGGTATATCTCACAGTGATAGTGTGACAGTGGTTCTATCATTCTACTTATACTTTAGGGTGCTTGGACAGGGCAAGGACAGGTGGTTGTATCCACCTTCCCGTTGTAGCTAGAGAACATAGGGGGTTGTAGCCTCCTTTTGGTTGTAGCCAAAGAATTGGGGAGTTGGAGCTTCCCTCAGGTTGTAGCTTGAGAAAATAGGGGGTTGGATCCTCTTTCGAGTTGTAGTTGGAAAATGAAGGAATTTGGTGCTTCCAATGAATGTAATTCTTCAAGACATAAGAAAAATAATTTCATGGTTTTCTCCCGCTTTGGGTTTCCACGTAAAACACTGGTGTACTATGTATGTGTATGATTGTTCATTTGTTCATTGTTCATTAATGGATGATAATTATACATTGATATAACAATTGGATTATTTGTTTAAAAATGATTATCATTGCTATATTACTGATTCACACCCCCTCTCAGTAATCCAACAACAAGCGCAACCCAACAATTTTTTGTTGAAGTTTCAATGATTTCCAGGAAGTGGCAGGACAAATTGGAGAACTTCCAGGAAGTCAGGAAGAAATCCTTGGAAATGGTACCTGAATTGGGCCCTTCGTTTGAAGGAGCTAAAGAAGAAAAAATCGAAGATGGAAGTGGAAGCAACCTGGAAGTAGAAGGAAAGAACAAACAACAAGCCAACCCAGAGACCACGGAAGAGATAAAGACTTAACTCGGGGTGAGTCAAGGATTGTGGTCAGAGCCTATTGGGCCCTTCATTTTGATAAATAGAACCAGCATAAGATATTTCATAGCTTTGTTTTGATAAACAGAAGTTGCACAAGCTATTTTGGAATCAGACAGTTGACCAAAGGAAGGAACATAAAACAGAGAAAAGGGAATGCGCAACAAGAAATAGTTAAAACAAAAAACAATTGGAAGGACAATGCAACACCAGTTTTGTAGAAAGAGGTTGCAACCGAATCAAGAAGAGGAGATAAATATCGGGTTCTAAACCAGCAATCGTATATCATATTATAGAGATGAAATCAATATGATTGTAGAAGGAGTATAAGTATGATGATGAGAAATAGGATTATTATCACTTTCTGTTGTTATTATCTTTTTTCTAACTAAAACGGTTAAATTTTTTATTGATTAGATATTGGTTGGGCCAAGGCCTAAACAACCATCATTACAATGATTCAACAGTCCTCTTTCCTAAGATACGTCATATCTCTTTCTTTCATTTCCTAGAATTGAGGTATTACAAATCTATGGGATAGAAATCCATGTAGGTGCTTCAACATTTTTGCTAAATGTTCCTTGAGACAAGAGACAACCCATATTTTCCTTTTTGTCTTCTTCCATATTCGATCCTCACAGAATGTGGTAGAATTGGGAGTTGGATAAATATTGCAACACATACCTCAGCCTTTCCAGAGTCTTGTTGAGCACTGGGTTACTGAAGTGGCCTTCCGATATTATTGTTTTTATCAAAATTTTTGAATCCCCAAAAAATTGAATTTCTTTAATGCCATTTTCCCGTGCTATCTAGCGGGATTTTAACAACCCAAGGATTAGAGCCTGATTATTAGTTCTCTGACCTAACCCCCAGCTGAAGCTATATTTTCTTTGTCCATCGGAGGAGTAGATCACTCCACCTTCCCCTGCTTTCCTTGGGTTTCCTTTGGAGGCACCATCGAAAAATATTGTTTCTTTACTTTGCTTCCTCCACCAATCTTGAAATACTGCATCTGTTTCTCTTAAGTGCCAACCTGGTGTGCTTAAAGGGCGAGTAGTGATATTTTTCCTTTCTTGAGTTATAACATCTCCTAGCCAATTTTTTTCTTCAAGGAGGAGAGAGTTTTCATCCTTGAGAGGGTGGTAAGACATTGCTTCTAAGAGAAGTGTTTTTTATTTAATGGTTGTCGTCAAAGGAGAGTGCAGAACATTGTCGAAGATCTGGTCGTTTCTAGCTAGTCAATTTTTCCAACAAAAATATTTGGGCATGGCCTGCCAGATTATTTGCCAATTTGATTTTCTTTGAATCGCTTGGGGATATCTCGCCTTCCAAGAGAAGAAAAGGGTTGTGACTGAAGTCTGCGATGGAGCTGTGACATTGAGACCACTGAGGGTGATCTTCTAGGATTCTTGGGAAAATGGACAGTCCACAAACAGATGGTCCATAGTTTCAATAGCACTACAGCACTGGGGACATCTATGAGGTCCAACTATACCTCTTTTTATCAAATTTTCTCCTGTCAGCTTTTTCCTGTGCATTAGAGTCCAGAAAAAGAAATTTACTTTTGGAAGAACAATCGGGTCCCATACATGTTTCCACATAGATGTTTCTTTTGTTGTCACTTTGAGATATTGGAGAGATTTGTAGCCTTGTGCTACAGTGTATATCCCATTCTTTCCCCATCCCCATTTATCTGACGTGAGCGGGTGGACAGGAGCCAAATTGGTCAACAAATTTATGAGCAGAGTATTTTGGTTTTGTAGATGTGCTAGGATTTCGGGGAGTACCCGGGCCCTCCAATTACCTGTGGCGTCATAAGAGGAAATGTCTGCCAGCTTAGTGAAATCGTGTTGAGTAAGCCACTCATGGATTTCTTTAGTTTCTTCAGAATTTTCGAGTGGGGGATGGCCCATGATGTTGTCTCTCCAAATCAACGTTTTTTTCCCATTTCCAGGAATTCGATATAAGTAGATTTGGAAGAAATCTATCCCAAGGCGAAAAAGGTTCCAGATCAATGTTCCTTTGGTGGTATTTTCTTCCTATAAATTCCTCATCGATTTCCCTTGGAGTTATTTTCTCTTTAAAATTTGGCTTACTGGGTGTCTGGAATTTGAGAAGAGTTTCCAGATAATTATTCCACCTAAAGCTATGTTGGCATGACCAGGATCTCTTATTTGTAAGCCTCCTTCATTTATTGTGGATTTGAAAGTTTCCCAATTAACAAGATGAAATTTATTTTGGTTTCCCTTGACTCCTTGCCACAGAAAGTCTCGTATCAAGTTTGAAACCTATGCCAGGATCACCTTTGGAGCTAAGAGGAAGGATGCATGGTATACTAGTAAGGAAGAGAGCATCGATTTTATAAGAATAAATTTTCCTTCTGTTGTGAGCCACTATCGTCCCCAAGCTGCTATTTCATTCTTGATTTTTCTTATTATATCTGTCCATAGAGATGATTTATTGGCTCCCAGAGTTAAGGAGAGTCTTAGGTATTTTATTTTTTCCCATGAGGCATAGCCGTAAAATCCCAGGAAGTGGGAAATTCGTTGAATGGTTTGTTGGTCGACATTCCACCCATACACTACACTCTTCTTTTTGTTGATGAGCGCTCCTGAGACTCTGCAAAAACTTTGGAGAATATTACTAAAGGTATGAGCTATTCTTATGGAGGATCCACCCAGCAAAATGGAATCATCTGCAAATAAGGCGTGATTGATTAGTTCTAATCCTCTCACCAGCCTAATACCTGGGATAGTCTCGGCTTTATTTTCAACAATTAGCTTTCTTCTTAGTGAGTCTTCCATTATGATGTACAATAAGGGGGAGAGGGGGAAACATTGCCTTAGTCCCCTCTAGGCTTGAAGAAAGTTAGTTGGCCTACCATTTACTAGCGGGGCTATCCACGACTTCTATGTGCAAGATTTGATTAATTCAACAAATTTTTCATTGAAACCAAAGGAGAGAAGGACTTTGTGAAGGAATGAGAGTTTTACCCGGTCGAAGGCATTTTCCATATCGAGTTTTATGAGCATCCCTTTCTCCTTGTGCTGATGGTTAGAATTCATTACTTCTTGCACCTATATTACATTGTCCAGGATGTGTCTCCCTTTAACAAAACCACTTTGGGCGAGGGAGATGAGCTTCCCTAGCAGAGGCTTAATCCTATTTGACATTAGCTTTGAGAGGATTTTGTACGAAGTGTTTCATAGCGAGATAGGCCTAAATCTGTCGAAGGAGCCTGGATTCGCTTCTTGAGGAATTAAGGCTAGAAATGTGGAGTTAACGTTGCCTCCAACTTTGGATTTTTGTTGGAATGCTTTTATCATTCTTAGAAAATCAATCTTGATTATTTCCCAATAGTTTCTATAGAAGTTGATTAAAAATCCATCTGGTCCTGAGGCTTTGTCAAGCTCCATAGACCAAATAACGTTGCAGATTTCTTCCTCTATAAAAGGCTTCATGAGGGTTGTGTTATATTCCTTTCTCACCAAGGAGAGAATATGAGAGAGAAATTCCCTGGTGGCCTCCTCGTAATCAGCTCTGTCTTCTTTATAAAGATTCTGGAAATGAATTTTTTCTGCCTCTTTGAGTTGAGTTGAACCTTTGCAAATCGACCCATCTGCAAAGGTAATTTTTGAAATATGATTTCTAGAGATTCTGGCTCTGTGTTTTCAATGGAAGAAAGTGGTATTACGATCTCCAACTCTTATCCACAAGCTATGAGATTTCAGCCTCCAATACTCTTCTTCTTGATGGAAAGCGCGAAAGGAAATGAATTGGGCAGCTTGTTCCTTCTCTAATTCTTGGTAGGTAATATATTTTTTCTCCATTTCCATTTACAAGTCTGTTAACTGCTATACAATCTCTCTTTTGTGGCTTGAGGGGGTGTTATTTTTCTTTTTAATCCATGCTTTTAAGGCATGCTTTGTTGTCTTTATTTTTTATTCCCACACATAGCTGGGAGATTCTATTACTGGAGTAGACCAAGATGAGTTGACAGTTTCCAGGAAACCTTCCTTTTCTATCCAGAGTGGGCTATATTGGAAAGGAATTGGACCTAGGTTTTCTTCCTCTTCCAATTGGAGGAGTATGGGCTTGTGGTCAAAAGCCAATTTAGGGAGGATTTTGGATGAGATTATCCTCTTTTCCAACAATAGAGAGATCTGGACTAGAAACCAATCCAAGCGAGTTGAGATGTGGTCCGTTCCAACTCTGTTATTTTTCCAGGTAGAGAGCCCTTGCATGGGCTTGAAATCTAGGAGATCCCACTGTTGAGATAGTTCCTCAACAAAAGGAAGCATTTGGTCCCTACCACAGTTGCCCCCTCTCTTTTCTTTTGGATCAAATACTAAGTTGAGGTCTCCAGCTATAATGATGTTCGAATGGTGCTGGTTATCTAAAAAGACTGATAGAGTTTTCCAACATTCTTTCTTTTCAGCATAAAGGACAGGAACATAAAGATTAAATAGAGAGAAGGTGATCTTACTTGAATAGTGTTGGAGTTTGGTGAAGATCCAATGTTGTATCTCAAAGGAGCTATCAATGTGGAACTTATATTCCGTCCACAGAGTTGCGAGACCGTCGGAACATCCCCTTGTGCTCATGGATTTCCCTGCATTTTTATTCCATTTCAGTTTGTTGATTTCTAAGAGGGTTTCCCCTTCAATTTTTGTCTCTTGGAGCATGAGGATTTCGGGAGATTCATTTTTCAAGAGGTCTTTTACTACTTCGACCTTAGATGGATTCCCCAAGCCTCTGCAATTCCAAGAGACTATACACATTATTTATTGGGGTTGGAGTGGGTACGCCCTCCCTTGGGGGGCCTTATTCTAGTATTTCTTCCAATGGACATCTCAATGGTGGATTGGCTTCCTTGCATTTTTTTCCTCTCCACTTCTTTTTCTCTTGCTTCTTTTTGAGATTTTCTCCCAGGTCTTTTTGAAAGTCTCCTGAAGCACTGATCCTTCGAAGATCCATAGTTTTCCAGGGGTTTTTTTTTTACTATTTCTATGTAGGAAGGGGAGGAGGATATTTCTATTGGGGAGTCGGATTGGGATACCTCACCATTTCTTTTTTCCACTGCGGGAGGGAGGGTTTGTTGCTCTAGTTATTCAATCACTGGATCAGATATTTCTGAAGGGTTGTTGAGGTTTTCGAATGGGTTTTTTGGGGCCTCTGGGATTGGAGGGGTTGAGATTCCTTCCCCAGGATCTTTCCCTAGATTGGGGGCACCAGGCCCTTTTGATGCCCCTTTCCCTTTGAGTTTGTTATTATTCTTTGGCGGATCTGCTTTCTGGACCTGTGTCCATTGTTCGCCTTTCGAGATCTCCCCCTCTTCCTCTACCTTCTTTTTTCAATGCCTGGCAAAGTGTCCATAGCCATGGAAATACATGCATTTGAATGGAAGTTGTTTGTAATCCAACTCTTGGATGTGAGACCAGTCTGCGACCTTTAGTTGAATGGATTCTGGGAGACACACCTCCATATATAATTCTATGCATATCCTTGTGCAGGAACACTGGTCCTTTTTGTCTACTTTGTCGATGTATTTTTTGAGAGTGTTCCCATTGGCTTCTAGAGACTTTGGGTTCCAACAATGCAGGGGGAGGTGGGGGAGGCGCACCCAGACCAAAACAGATGAGGGCACATCTTGTGTCAGATCGAAGTCTGGTGACCATTTGTTTAGGTATATACCCTGAGGGCCCATAAAGTATGGCATGTTCCTGAAAATGAGGTTTATGTCCTCTGTGTTATCAAAGACAAAAGTGTAGAATCCCTTACCGACGAGATGGATTTTGATGCCTTCTTTTACCAGGGGGCTCTAGTTCCTATGAACCCATGCATCTACAGCTTTGGGATAAGGCCATAGGCCTGTGAACTGGTCGTTGAGACCCCATTCAACAAGGTTCAAAGCAGATCTCCATGTTTCCTTTGCTGGGAGGGCGACTGAGGGAATATTGTCCAGTTTTTTGGCGAATTTTTGTTGCATCTTTGTGGTTGTTCGTTTTCCACTAGTTGCAACCAGTTTTCTGAAAGCCTCTATGTCAGGAAGGAGAGGTGGGTGGGGATCTTCGAGGGCCTCTCCTGGGGCCATGGAATGAGGCCAATGGAGGGGACACACCGGGTGCGCGCGCGGGCAACCTCATGGAGAGTGAGTGTTAAAAATGAAATCCTCCTTCAATTATATATGTTATCTTTCTTGTTATTATCTTAGCTAAGTCCTAAGATATGGAATAGAAACTAGACTGATAATGTAATAGAGTCATGTAGTACTGTAGTGTTGAAAATATAAAGGGACTGAGATAACCTTGTCTCACAGTAGTACAAAAGCATTTGTTGATTATCTTTGGCATGACCAATTGTATGTGTAACTCAAGTTAATCTTGTATTTTGAGAAGAAACATGTTATATGATAATACAGTGGGAGACCCAAATTTTCTTGGAAATATATTGTGTACTTAGTCTTATGATTCTAGTGAATGTTATGCTATGATTAAATGATTATAGCTTACATGTGAATTTCAATCCAAATTTGTGTCTCCATTCTCAGTTAGGAAATGTTCAGGACTGCAACAAGTTTAATCTACCTTGTGCAGGAATGATATGAATATTGATACTTCATAGATCTATTTGATTATTCTCCTTACCCTTCCCTCTCTCATTAATATTGGTTTAACTTAGGGTGAGACTCCTTCCCTCCTGGGAAGATGAAAATGCTAGCGCACTAGACTACATTGGTACCTTTGGTTGGTAACTTGAGAAGGACCCTGGCCTGATCACTTTTGTGACAACAATTATGATCATTGACAGGAAATGTACAAGATCATGCAAGGTTATAATAATTGATGAGAAATATCATTCTATTCATGAAATGATTCCCTTGCTCACTCATAAGTATTCTTGGACATCCAAACCTAGTTACAACATTCCCAAAAATAAATTGTGCAATAGTCTCCATGCTATAATCTATGACAGGTTCTGCTTCATCCCATCGGGTAAAATAATCTGTCGCAGTGATTATATATCTTACTCCTAACCTTTTTTTTGGTGGGTTGATCGGTCCAATGAAATCAACTACCCATTTATCAAAATCCTGTAATGTAACTTGTTTTATTAAAGGCATATCGTCTCTTTTGTATGGATTTCCAAATCTCTGACATACATCATAGATTTGACATAACTCCTTAACATCCTTATGAAGGGTGCGCCACCAAAGTCCTGCACACAAAATATTTTTAGTCATCGCTTTCCCTATATAGTGGATTCCTGCAACTCCTCCATGTGCCTCTGATCATATCATAGGTCTTTCGTGCTCCAATACACATCGATGACGAATACCATTTGTGCCTAATTTATACAAATTCTCTGCTATAAGTTGATAATATGATACCTTTACCACTAATTGTTTGTTCTACATAGTTGTAAAATCGAGTGGGGATACTCATGTGCTCAAGAAATGGAGAATATCTATGAAGTAATCATCGACCATATGTACTATGAACAAGTTCAGATATGGTATATTATCATCCAAATTTGTTGCATCTTCCCTTGTTAGTATGCACAACAAATGATCAGGTCCCAAGTTCAATTTCCCTGGTTTCACAATCACTTCAAAGTCATACTCCTAAAATAGTAATATCCATATGCATATCTTCCCCTCCAACATTGGCTTATTGACTAAGTATCTCATTGTAGAATCATTAGTATACATCTAAAAATGTAAGCCTATCAGATAATGTCTAAACTTTTGTAGTGCATACACCATTGTCAATCCTTCACACTTTGTAGTAGTATAATTCTTTTCAGTAGTCGAAAAATTCTTGTTGGAAAATACAATGGGATTATCCAAACCTCCTTCCCCTGGATGAGATAGAACTACATCTAACACTATAGATTATGCATATACATGGATATGGAATTCCTTATTCCCATCTAGAAATACTAGAATTGATGCAATAATCGGTTTCTGCTTCAAGGTGTCCAAACTTTGTTGACATTCCTCATACCATTGAAACTCGACCTCCTTCTTCAACAACTTCTCCAATGGGGTTGTGATCTGCACATATCGTCTAATAAAAATTATGTAGTACCCCATATGACCCAATGTTGTTCTCAATTGTCACAATAACGTAAGTGGTGACAAATCAACAATAACAACAATCTTCACAGGATCAACCAAAATTCCTTGTTTACATACTACATGACCCAATAGGATACCAAAAGGTGCACAAAAAATGAACTTCCTCAAGTTCAAAGAAATTTGGAATTGTCTACATCTATCCAACATCAAGCGTAGAGTTTCAACATGGCATTTTAGAAAACTGGACATTGTCCAATCATCCAAATAGACTTCTAGGAATTTATGAATGAATTCTTTAAAAGGTGCTACAACCACTCGAGATAATAGTTTTAGTGCATTTTTCAACCCAAAAGGCATGACTATATACTTATAACATCCCCATTCTATCGCAAATGTTGTCTTATGTTGTTGGGTTAGATATCCTTTCTACTTCTTCATGGGTTGACCCAGGTTCATATCTGAACAGGTTTCCAACAAAACCCTCTAAAACTATCAACCCTCCTAGTAAACCAGAAGGAAACGTTGCACAGAGTGCACACGGCATAGTCTCACCCGAGATAGCTCTATGGGTGGTTGCAATGATCAAGTGCTTGCAGTATAGGAATGAGTGGGGGTCTGGGGTTGTATTCTATATTCTTCATTCATTAATATTGTTATTCATTCAAGTATTTATAGGATTCATTCAACTTTAGGCTCATGCATGCATTCTAATACATCTAGTTAATCATTCATTCATAAGATAACCATTAATAGGAAGTAAGAATTCAATAAACATAACATATAACATAGGTTTTACCGTGGTTCACCCCCTCCTGGGCTACATCCACAAAGATTTGGCTTCTCTGCTCTTTTATTTAGTCTGTTGCAAAATCTGGCGTTGCGCACATTAGATATTCACTCATACAATCTAGATGAGGTTAAGGAACCTATATGAGGTGGAATAGATCACACCAGCCTCCCCATCCTGTGATATAACCCTCAAAATACACCTTACTCGACTCTTCTACAACTCAACATCTTTCAACCACAATTATCAACAATCTTTTGCTATTTACTTAATCGAACAGATAGGACAGAACCCCAACCTAGACCTCCTAGGTTCTTATTTATACTATTTTACAATCTTATAACCGTTACAACCTTTGTAAAAAACCATAACCCTAATATGGTTAGGCTTTTTTTCCTCCTCACACATGGCTTTTCCTCTTGCATGTTGATTTTCCTTCTTTTTCTGCATGTTTCTTTCTTCCCAGTTGTTGTGCGTGCTCCCAAAATTAGGTATTTCCTTCCAAAAATAGGTATTTCCTCAAAATAGGACTATGCCAAACAAGCCCCCAACACTGAGATGTTTCTCGTCCTGAGCCACTCAGGCAGTGCGCACTCCTTGCACTGATGTCTCCAAACTATGGAACGTTTCTGCTAGTTCCTTTCCTTTTTCCTTGATCTGTGCAACTTTTCCCGTTAGCGACTCCACTGACTGCATTGTTATCTCCTCTTGCATCAATGTTGCTTCCTATGTGTGTTCTTGTGCCATACTTTTCTTCTCTTCCTCCAACTATGAAATAATATTTGTTGCTTGTTCTTGGAGTGGTTCCAATTCGACTTGTCTTTATTGCTTCTTTGTCCGTGCAATTTTCAACTATGTATGCAACTTCTTCATATCTTGAGTGTCCTTCAAATGCTCTATGATGCTCATTGTTTTCTTCATTTTCTTTATCTCTTGTATGGAATCCCTGATTGTCTCTTGTTCTTGGTCACATTGTTGGAACTTCTCATCTTCTTCTAGGATATTCCATATTTGCACGTCTCTATCAAACAACTCTTCTACTTCCTTTTCTTCTTTCTCCATCTCAGCTATCTGGAGTGAGGATTGTTGTTCTCTCTATTCTCATATTTTGGGAGGAGCCACAGGATTGAGATTTTCTTTGAGCTCCTCAATTTCCTTCTTATATTTGTCAATTTTTTGT
Organism: Picea engelmannii; assembly: GCA_009831015.1. NCBI lineage: Eukaryota > Viridiplantae > Streptophyta > Pinopsida > Pinales > Pinaceae > Picea > Picea engelmannii. The sequence continues at coordinate 33,010 of ML825296.1, read as the reverse complement.
GAGATCATGTTGATCTTCTCCTCTGCATTCCTCTCAGGTGCTTGCACATTGTCTAGGATGCAATCATAATTTGTTGTTAATCCTTGTTCCAGTTTATCTATCCATCATTTCTCCTCTTCTTTCTCCGAAGTTACTTGGTCGCATGTGATTTGTATCATTTCAACGACTCCTCTTCCCACCTCCAAATTGGTTGCATCCACGCAGGCCCTATATTGTACCTCTTGCATTACACTGGCCTGGAGTCTGTACAGTGCCTTGGTGGGTATTTGTGCCATGACAACTTCAAATTGCTCCATGTCCCCCATGTTTTTCTACACAGTCTCCTGATTCATTCTGATCATTTGGCACATGACTATAAAAGTCTCCTTGCCTTGGAATACCAAATGTACATTCTCCTCTCCTTCTTTCTGCGTAGGGGGTCATTGTGTCCTTTCCTATTGTTGCATTGTGGACTATGGTCCTACCTGGCTCCGTAATTTTTGTATATTGTCATGGAATTCTATGAGCTTGGCCATGATCTCTTTGTATTGTGCCTCTGTAATGCGAACCACTTATTCCCTCCTATCTTGGACTTTGTCTGCCACTAGATCCACATCATCCTCTGTCAGGGTGATGACTAGGTATTTTGTTTCATACTTCCTATTCTTCTGTGCCTTTTTTTCTTGTGCTAGTTTTCTTATTGCCTGTGAGGGATGTGCCCCACTTGTTGTACACATGTTCCTTTCGTTTCCAGCCTGTGAATTATCCTTCTTTTCGGTCTATGGATGGCTACTTGTCCTTGTTGTTGTTGTTCTCCTTGGTCGTTTCAGTACTACTCTGCTCTCGGTTGGTTGATTTTGCACTGTACTCATTCTAGTATTATCTTCCAAGTTGTTTGTTCTCGTTGAAGAGCCTGTTTCAGCCTTGTCCTTAGGCCTATAGGTTTGTGTCATGATTGGCCTTGTTACAAGTTTTGATATTGATATATGCCACTGCGCAAGTCAGTCTTTAACTATCCAATCCACTTCTTCTTTGATGACACAATACTTCATTTCTAGTCATGCCTTCTTTGCATCCCTTGCAGCCTAGATCCACATGTGGTTCCAAGATTCCTTGAACTTGGCTATCCCATCGGTCTTCTAAATCACCTCCATAGGTATGTGGCATACATTAGTTGTGTGTTGTTGTATCTCTTCCAGCAACATCGAAACAACTGTGTTGTTTGCTTGTTGCATCTTGATATCCTTGTCCTACCAGAAGGACTCATATCTGGACGCATAACATTTCCCCATCCTATCCAAGAACGCTGAGAATTTTGGCTCCTGTCATATGTTGAGCACTCAACAAACCCTAAAAGAATTTTCGAAATTTATTTCTTTTAGGCACCACTTTTCAATTTTTTGAATCAAATTTTGTGTCATGAATGAATGGATTTTTTTCTTTTTGAGCCTTATCATCGTTCATATTTTGTTTGGTTTAAAACTATTGACAAATTCAATTTTTCTCAGTACAACATTGAGAAAAAGGCCTAAAATGTGCATGGTTTAAAACTTTTTCAAACGATCGTCGATCGAGGAATTTTGTTCTATAATATAGTATTTTAACATCGTTGATACATTTTCAGCATCGACGAAATTTGAGAGGTAAATCGCGAACAGGAATGACCGCCATCACCAATACATCTTCAACGTCGACAAAATTTGAGAGATGAAACTGCGGAAACATTAACTTTAACACTTTGTCGATGGATGATTGTCGATACGTATTCGGTGTAGATAGAATAGGGAAAGGTAGTTAGGGACACATGTTTAAATAAAATCACCCATGTTGAGGAAGCGTTTCTCACAAAGAATTCAAAATCAACCACCACGTCTCTCTGTCGCGTATATAGTCTATACGACTTAGTGTTTGTCCGCGTCATCTTTTCATAGTTTTTCTTCCAGGTCAACATTTCCACGTAAGCACTATACGATATTTTGGGTCGGTATCAGAGATTTCGACTTAAGGTATCAATGAACAACGTCCAAGAAAAGTGTCGACGTCGATTCACAAATTTACTATAGGTAGACTGATAAGTCACCATACATCGGGGATTTTCATCGAACCTTCCACATTCTACATCGGAAATCTTGGCCACTCTCTTCTATGGTAACATTTGAAGACCTCGTTGTTTTCCCCCTGATGTCTATCATTCTAGTTTTGAAAATAAGAGAAGTATCAATAGCGTGATGGGACACTTTTAGAAAAAGTAGGATCGAATTTTGCAATTTGATACACTAATTAATGTTTCGCGCAACCCACATTACTATCTCGCGTGATGACCAAATAGTATAAGTTTGAATCTGCCGATGAACTGCGAAATAATCCGCTCATGCTCCACCATCATGCATTTCATTTAATGTTCAGAACCAAACCTCAATATAGCATGGAAAAACCTCAGGAAAAGTACTCAACGCCTTGAAACAGATATAATTTCAGATAATAAGGCTCTTCGAGGGGGCAACCTCCTTTTACCCCACTTAAATGTTCAAGTACAAGATGATTCAAAATGAAAATGTCTCCTTGGTATATATAGGAGACTAGGAGGTATAATTACAAATAATGGCCTAAAGCCGACATAATTAAAATAACATTACTAATCTAAATTACAACTAATGACCTAAAGACGACATAAATAAAATAGCATTACTAATCTAATATGCCCCAATTAAGGGGTAATGAACCAATATTAGGGATTAACATTTAATCCCAAGCATGGCTCAGATTCTTTGATGGATTGTGCAGAACGTATTTTACACCCATGAATTTAAGAACTAATGCAACAAGGTAAGTATGCTCTCGGTTTAAATTTAGAAGGACATATTCAAATGTGGAATTATGTGCACAAATTACTTATTCCCCAGAGCAGACGAAGGAGGGAGGGAGTGCGTTGAAGAGTTTACATCCTGATCTCTAAACCTAGGTACCAGTAAAACTAGGTTAATATTGTGCAAGGAAGAGGTATGCATTGTCTGTATCATTTTTTCACTTACAATTTCATCAATAGTACTTGTAGAGGTTGGTCACTCACTCTAGTTGTTTGTAGGAAAATACCTCCAAGAAATCCAACAACTAGGTGCTCGCCAAGAATGCCCAGACTGAAAGAACTAGAGGTTGGGAAAGGGTCCACACCAGGCACTGTAAGGGAACTCAATTTTTTCTCAAAGACGGAATCGGTTATTCACACATCCACCAAGAAGCAGTTTACCCAACCTTCAGGTTTTCAAACACAAAGGCAATCATAGGGTCTAAAGTGGTACTCCCACATTGGGGAGACCTGTACAGGAATATCATTCAGGAGGATTAACCTGAGTTCACACCTCACAACAATATGGACGTCTAAATATTGGATGATGAATTGTTCCCAAATATCAGGAGGTCAAATCTGCACAGGGTGGTTAGACGGACCCCATTTCAGCCATGCATCCAAACCTTGGGGTGGATAATTGACCATGCGAACATGGTGTTGTGTACTATCAACAACGAGGAAGGTGAATGTGTTGGTGTTTTCCTTCTGGTGGAGGTTCAAAAGTATTACAAACTTAGAGACCCGGAGGAAATGCTAAACACAAACTTCGTGGTCAAGTTTTATGAGTTTCATGATACCAGCCGAATTCTAGCCTCGTGGTGGAAAGAGGACAAAAAATTCAGGAACAAGAGAACTGGTTGGTACAACACAGTTAATCTTCAAGAGCCTTACATGTATCTAATGGCGTTGATTTTTCAGCTGTACGGAGAAAATGATTTCTCCAAATTTTTAGAGGTGTGGATGCCCTTGGCATGCATCGTGGTGATATTCAGGAGGAGTTTCAATTGGGAAGCCATTATCTCCAAGAAGCTAAGTATTAATCTTTCACAGGATCAGACACCAAAGGAAGAAGATGTTCCGACCTTCTACATGGCATCCTACTTGTTGGATGTAATTTGCGTAAGGAACATTTTTGCAGGTATCAATTTGAGATGGCATATTTTTGAATTGCATGTACATGTGTATTTTAGCATTTTATGGGAAAATAGATACAAGAGATCATGTGGCTTGATATGCGATGAGTTCATAGCTAGGGTATACTTCATCATTTTTAGAAAGGAGTTCCATCGGCTTTCGACGGAGGAAAAAAAGATGATAGATAAGGTAGGCCACTGGTACTTCAAAGAAACTAGCACCTACATCAGAGTGCTCGGAGCTATCAGCGCACCACACCATCTTCGTGTTCATGTCTCAGATCATCTCATATTGGGAGAGATATGCTACCAGACTATCTTGAAAATCTATAACACCTCCCTGGTCAAAGACAAGAAGAGAGATTCCATTCCCTATGGTTTCCACATAGGATTTTATATGGTTAGAGGCATTACACAGAAGAAACAGGAAGGGTTGAATCAAGTCGACTACCAGTTTCACACAGGCCACTTTCACAAGAACAATCTCAAGGGTTTATTTCGCCAACACACTGCACAGGTATCCTCTTATTAGTTGTATGCTCATGATAGTTTTGAAGATGAAATATTCATTGAGGGCACCCAGGATTGGGAGGAAGTACTCCAAAGAAGGGCTAACTCGAATATGACCAAATTCAAAGCGATGACCATGGATGAACAAGTTGAGACAATAGAGAAGACAACTCAAGAAGTTCTTAGGGTAAGAGATGAAAACAAAGTAGTAGAAACAACAGAGGCATGAAGGAGGGGGATGTTGTTACTGGAAGAAGCCCAAAGAGATATACAAAGGTAAGAATAAAATCCCCCACTTAACCCTTTGATGCAACCCTTGAGGATTACCCAGGCTGACACAAGCAATCGCGAAGAAGAGATAAACGACTCAGAGAAAACTCCCCCGGAGGAAACCACCTATCAAGAAAACCTCAACTCTGTTTTCTCACAACAAGGATAATCAGTGACCATTACAACTCAATGGAGGATAATGAGAGAATAAAGTGGGATGGGTGTGCCTAATGTTTGCATAGACTTAATTACCATATTTGACGATGTTGAAAATTTAGAGGTGTCATGCATAACATTGGTACCAGTCACAGAAGAGGAAGAACCAGGGGAAACATCTGCTCCAAATTCCAACGCTTTGATCCCAAATCCCCAGGAAGGAGACCATGAGGCTACAAGAACTCTGGACACTGAATTTTTCGACCAAGTGGGAACACGGATTCAGAAGGATATCTCCAAGAATGACTTGGGTGCTGGTGAACAGGAAGAGGAAACACAACAACCAGAAATGAACATTTCAACGACCGACCCCCTAGCTATGGTTGATCCTTTTCCTATCTCCCCAACTAGGAAAAAGACTCTAATAGCTGATGAGTACCAGCAAGAGGATAAGTCTCCAGAGCATATAGAAACCTCCCCTGCTAAGGAATTACAAGAACCAGTCATAGACCATTTCTACATGACATGAATCTTAGGAAACACTCTGACTTGGGAAGATCAACAAATTCCTGAACTAGTAGAGGAAATCATTGATATACAAGTGATCACTTATTATAGAAAAAGGAAGGTTGTGATGATAATAACGACCAAGAAAAGGATACTCACCCTCGATAGAACACTTCTCATCACCACAGAAGAGAGACTTCTCGACATATAAAATGCTAAGATGACTGAGCTAATTGGATCAAGGAGGGCCATAACTGATGCCATGCTAGATAGAGAAAAGGGATGAAAAGGAATTAGCCACCATGAGGAAAGAGATGGACCTTCTACTCCATCAAGTGGAGTATTACCAGAATTCAACATAGGTGGTAGTACTCCTTAAGAGTGAGTTCTGAGAAACGTATGTGCACTTCACAAGCGAAAGAAATCTCTTCATCATTTTTATAGCCAATTTTTAAGAAGATACCCTAATGAGGCTGGAAACCTATAAATACGTGCAAAAATGGTATGAAAAGGCACATCAGAATTTGGATTGGATCAAATACATCAATGAAGTACAGAAAGCTTGAGACATAAAAGAGCATGGCATCTGAGTGTTGATGGATAGCAGCATCTCTCGGATCAGGAAGGCATCTGAATATTGGGTAAGTATGTTCCAAGAACCTAAATGGAAGATACAGGACAGATGGAGAGAGTGCGAGAAAAGTTGGGAGAAATTCAATCGGGAGATGAAAATCATTGACCTACCAAAGTTTGGTCCACCGGAGGATTTCATTGATTTGCATGACATAGTCAAATGACACATAGAGAAATAATTGGCATGGGAAGAAGACATTTCGCAGATTTCAAGCATGACCTCGGGTCAAGTGAAGCAATTCATAGAACAACCAATCAAATCTCTCGCAGTCCTACAATGCTTAAGTGTCAAGATAATCAAGTACAAGGAATGGGAAATAGAGATTAAAGATCTCTTCTCCACTCTGATGGATCAGCACAAGTTTCCATATGAAAACACATGCGAATATATCTTCATCAAGTGGTCAGAGTATGAGAATAACAATCCACTCTAGTAGAACCATTAGAGAAGCAGAAGAGAACAAATAGATGAAATCCGCCACGTGGCGTTTTCCCAGTTTAATACCACTGTAGTAAATATTTTTAGACTAGTTAATTTTTGTTATAAATAAGGGCATGGACCTGGAACCAAGGGTCGATGGCTTTTGGAGAGAAAGACTTTTCTGAAATTTTGTAATAGAACTATTTATGTGCAAGTTTATTTTAATTAAGAAGTTTTGTTTAGAACCAAAGAAACTTCTATCATCTAAGGCATGAATGTGTTTAGACCAAGAAGGATTATCTCTATCTTCGGACTCCATATTTGTTGCTTTGTTGAGTAAGAGTTGGTTTAACTATATTTAAAGTTATATTATAATTTTGTAACAGTTCTTTTATTCTAGTTGGTGACTATAAATTGATTGTGTTATCCTATGATTGATAATAGAGTATTGGAAATTTCTTTTCTTGCACTAGCTTCTTGTCACATGTATGTTTATTTTATGTAACTGTTATGTCAGACATTGTTGAATGTACACTAATTAAAATGGTATTAATGCTAGTTTTAAGTTTTTTATATATTGTTCATTTGCATGCTAGGGTATAAAAGGTTATCCTAAACCCATCATTCCCCCAAAACACATAGTTAGCTTCTCTTTGTCATCTAGTTTAGAGTTTTACATTTATTTTGTTATAAAGTTAGAAAAGAAACAAAAATAGAACTACCTGGCCTGAGGAGAAGGCTTGATAGAAAATACATATATGTCAATCACAATTAAATCCCATCGATAAACCCATCCATATCATGAATCTAGAGAACCTTACCACTCATCAAATGCTTACGATTCTAATTGGGCCTCTTAGGAAGGTTTGGTTCCTTCTGTTGAGTTTAGGATCTCAGACCCCTAAACAGAATTGGTTCTAGAATTATGGCCTGAACGAATACATGGATAATCATATTTCTGATAATATATTATGTATAGCCTATAGATCCAAAACAACCCACATGCATGGCTAGTCACTCTCAAGACAACCCAAATATGGAGAGTACTCCTAATACGATTAAATCACCTCAAAAAAAAGAGGAAGAAGACCTATTCCCTAAAATACCTTATGCTCTTCCCCACAAAGAGTTGAATAAGTTCAGAAGGATCACAATAGCTTACGCCCGGAAAATTGGAGCATTACCTTTAGCTCCTTTACTTCCTCAATGAAAAAAAATCAGAAGACCAGTTATTGACACCCCTAATTAGGTATTTGTTCACTCGGTAGAAGACCTGATATATTTTTCCCTTAGTAAGATCGAACAACCCCTTAATTTTATACCCTAAACACCAGCTGGTAATTACTCTAAACTTGACGATTTTGAATCTGAAGAGGAAGGGTCTAACTCAGATTGCTCCGGTTCTGAATCAGAAGACATGGAAGATAATAACGATAACAATGGAGAAATGGGAAATCAACCTCAAGATAATCAACCATGTTTTTCCATAGATGCTCTAAAAATCCCATGACGGGTGCATAACCTACCCCAACATCTAGAAAAATTACTTCCTAAATTTGACCCCGAAACCTCCGGATTACCTAAGGACCATATCAAGAAGTTCATATTAGCTATAATATTGATGAAAGTGCAACATGAAGATGTAGTGTGTAGGATTTTCCCTATACCTTTGATAATTCAGCCTCGACTTGGTATTTTAACCTGCAAGTTGGTTCCATAACTAGTTGGACAAAGTTTCAAAAGGATTTCTTAGACAAATTTGCGAAAGAAACTACCACTGGAGCTTTAATGGTTGAAATTTTCGCCGCCACTATGATTCCAAAAGAAAAGGTTAAAGATTTCAACCAAATATTTACCACTATCCTGAACAAATTTCAACCTGAAGATAAACCTATCTAGGAGTTGCAAATTGAAGTATATGATAATGCTCTCCCAGCTTCTATTTCCATGTTTGTAAAAAGGGCTGCCAAATGTACCCCGACCGGAAATTTCAAAGAAGATAAATGATTGAATTCCAAATGAAAGGATGCAAAGAAGGTTAGATCTCTCTAATAAAAAAAGAAACCCAACCTCTACCTAAGAGAGGAATTTTGTTGAAAAGACCCCAAGGAAAACAAATAGAATAAGTTCCTGATAAATAAGGAGGAGATCTAGAAAAACTACAGCTGATGATTAAAAAACTCTCTAATGATATCGTGGATATGAAAATGAGTGTTGGGAAGGGGAACCAAATCAAATGCCTTATAAACATTTTTTTAAAATAAATCCACTCTTCAAAGCTATAGAACCTCCCCCAGCTAACCTAAACATCGACTTAGGGACTATAGGATATGACTCTTTCTGCATGTACCACCAAGAGAATCATTTAGAAAGGGACTACCCTCAATGGTTGCATGCTATGAATTTAATGGCTAACTGATTCCTAGATGAATTCTCCCTAACTGAACAACCCAGTAGATCGACAATAAACGCCATCGATTAGAAAATTTAAGAGCCCCTAGAAGAGACTACCATGTTTTTATGGGATTCAAATCACCCGATGCCTTTCAATGATGTCGTTGAAGTGTAGGAACCTCACGTTGAATTTATAGTTGTACATACATGAGGTAGGAGTCAATTGGTCCAAAATAACCCCACCACTACACAATTATCCAGAGGGAGTCTAGCAACCGATTGCCCCAAAACCCTATTTTATTCTCAAAAAATCCCATAAACATACACACACGGGAAGCCCCTAAGCTAGACTACAATGTGGTATAAGACTTGAAGAATATGAAGGCTAATTTTTATGTCATTGACATGTGTAGGATCCCTCAACAAAAGTATTTTTTGTTGAAAGCCTTAAAATCAATAGATATCCCTATAACAAGCACTGATCAATGTGAGGTCCCATCTCCCACATATTCAACAAATAAGCCTAGTGTGAATTCTTTCTCTTTAGACAAAATAGGAAAGAATTTTTTTCCTCCTTTCCTCTTGACGTTTGAATTTTTCAACAAAAATCTACATAATTGCCTAGTCAATTCAGGGGCATCTTCAAATTTCATGCCATTTTCAATCTGCAAGAAATTGAACGCAACCCCACTCAAAAGTGATAAACACATTATAAAATTGGATAGGACCCAGGTAAAGTTCATTGGGGAACTGAAATATGTCATGATTAGAATGACTACACACCCCAATTTTTTTCAAGTAATTCACATAATCGTAGTAGACATCCTAGAGACCTATGGATTGCTACTTAGTCGAGACTAGTCTGATAAATTAAACGGATACTTTAGTACCGAATAGGCTCATATTTGGTAGCCATTAAAGGAACATATAAACATGATCATTATTGACATAGAAATATATCTCAAACATACCGTCACTAATTTGGAGACTCCAAATGAACCCTACTCAACATATTTCCATGTGTTAGGAAACTACTCCTGGGATTCTGATTTCGAAAATTTCCCCCCTCTCTTGCCTAACGTACCTCCCACTCAAAACTATGAAATGACCTTTCAAGTAATCCTACTAGAAATCACAGAAGAAATCATCTCCTGTCATGATTCCCCATCAGGAGTAGAAGACAAGGAAGATGAAAGTGAAAAAATAGCTATACATGAAGAGGTCACAAATTATCCCCCACAAATTTGGATGTTGCACTTTGATGGTTCTAAATCGCAAGAGGGGTCATGAGAATGATGTATCCTCATTGACCCAAAGGGGAAATGAAACATCTTATCCTGCATATTAGAATTTGAATGCACTAACAACACCGTTGAATATGAAGCTCTAGTCCAAGGAATAAAGAAGACCATCGAATTAAACATCAAAGAGTTGAAAGTCTTAGGAGACCTCGAAATTATTGTTAGGCAAGTAAAGAATAATATCCATTGCAATTCACCTCACTTGAGAAACTACTAGCAAGAGGTACACATGATAACAGACAATTTTGAGGCTTTCAACATTACCATTGTTCCCAGGACAAAAAATATTCTTGTTGATTCTTTAGCCACCGCAACCTCAATATTGTCTCCTTTAGAAGACTATGAAGCCTCAAGGTTTGCAGTAGAACTACTCTACAAACCGTCGGTGCCTAACAAAATTTCTAACTGGAAATTCTTTGAAGGGGATGAACAGATTGTGGATTTCCTAACTAACCAGGAGAATTTTAGGGATTTGGCCATTGATGATGAAATATTCCAAGAACTACTCACAGAATAGAATCTACCCGAACAAAATAAGGGAATAGACCGCTCTGATGACAAACCAAAGTTTCACATGATACCTAAAGGAGTGGCCAATATGGAGAACATTTTTGACTTGAGGGAAATATTCAGAGGACCATAAAATGAAAAAAAAAGGGAGCTCGTGCCCTATATACGAAACTATAAAACTAGGCACCCTCGAGAACCCCAATAATGTCAACCTAGGCAAGACGGTGTCCAAAGAAGACATGAAATCTTATCTTAAACTATTTAAAGAATATCAAGATGTCTTCGCTTGGTCTTACCAAGAATTGAAAATTTATGATACTCACATTATCCATCATACGATCCCGTTGAAACCTGGAATAAAACCATTCCAATAAAATCTTAGGAAGTACCACCCATCTCTGGAACCTCTAATGTATCAAGAGCTGAAGAATTTATTAGATGCCCAGATTATCTTTCAGGTAAGACATTATGCATGGATATTCAATCTAGTTCCTATCAGAAAGAAGTTTGGGGAAATCCATTTGTGTGTGGTCTTAAGGAACCTTAACAGAGCTTCAGAAGAGAGATAACTACCCGATACCACCCATGGAACAACTTTTACAGATAGTATCTAGCTCTGAAATTTTTTCTCTCCTAAACGGTTTTTCAGGATATAACTAGGTCCTATTTTAAGAAGATGATCGATTAAAAACTACTTTCCGAACCAAGTGGGGAACCTTTTCTTATAAACGCATGCCCTTCGAGATTATTAACACAGGGGATACTTTTCAGAGGGCCATGGATGTAGATTTTTGGGGATTGATCAACAAGTGTTTGGTAGTCTATTTAGATGACTTAACGGTGTACTCGAAAATCAAGGAAGACCACATTGAGAATTTGACTTGGATCTTTGAAAGGTGTAGGAAGTATGGAATATAATTGAACCTTAAGAAAACCATCTTTGGTGTAGAGGAAGGAAAGCTACTAGGTCATATCATATCTCAAGGGGGAATTAGTGTTCAAAAACACAGGTATTCCAACAGAGGACAAACACCTTCAGTAACCAATCACATAACTAGATCAAAGATCAATGCATCGATGTTTTCACATGGTAAAACCCCTACGGGGAAACATACATAGCCCCAACCAACACGGCCACTTGGAGTAGTGTATTAATGAAAAATAAAAATATTACAGAGAGATTTTACAAGAGAGTTTCTCACAATCAATCGTCTACAAATGACCCTCCATGCTCTTTAAATAAAGATCATGGACCAATTGGGTGTTAAGCCACAGATCAATGGTCGTTAATATCGAGGAGAGTATGAACCATTGGATCACTCTATGTTGGGAACATATCGTGGCCGTCGGATTTCCTAACTACAAATGCTACTAATGCATACTAAAGAAACACACTAAGAAACACACTTTTACCTAACAACACATTAGACCAAGTAGATCTTAACTAACTCCTAAGTGTCTAAATATACTAACATCCCCCCTTAAGAACAAATTGGGATAGGATTGAAGGATTTACAATGTTGACACAAAAGGAGAAGGAAGGAGGAATTAGAGCCTATCCCCCCTTAATGACAACTTCTTGAAATCCTAACATAGATCGAAGTTTGGAAAACTTCGCTTCTGTAAGAGACTTTGTGAAAATGTCTGCAACTTTATATTATATAGAGAAAAAGAGAACTCCAATAACTTGATCATGAATGAGCTTTCTAATGAATTGCATGTGTAGCTCGATGTGTTGATGTTGAACTGGGTCTTTGGTGAGCTTAATGGCACTCTGATTGTCACACCAAAGGCTGGTCGAATACTTCTGCTCGAATCTAAACTCTGGAAGGATCTATCAAATCCACAAGGATTCTTGACTTGCATTTACCACTACTCGATACTCTACTTCTGCTGAAGAAAGTGAAATAGTTTGTTGTTTCTTACAGGCCCAAGTGACAGGTCCTGAACCAAGGCTGAAAACATAATGTGCAGTAGAGTTTCGATCATCAGGGTCACCAGCCCAATCTAAATCAGTCAAACCAACCAATAAAGAAGTCCCCTCTAAACTGTAATGTATCCCGAACTGAATTGTACCATGAACATAGTGAAGTATGCTTTTAGATGCTTTCCAATGGCTTTCATGGGGTGTTTTCATATACCAGGCTACAAGACCAACAACAAAGGAAAGATCAGGACAGGTATGATTCAAGTATAAGAGGCTACCAACTAACTGACAGTATAGGGTGGCATCAACTTCAGGAGAAGTACATGTGGCAATAAACTTGACTCCAGACTGGAAGTGATAAGGGTCTAGTTTACACTCATCCATGTGAAAGCGACAAAGAAGTTCACAAGAATACTTAGACTGGGAAAGAAAAATTCCTTCATTGGTTTGAAAAACTTGGAGGCCAAGGAAATAGTGCAAAAATCCTAAGTTTGTCATTTCAAAATTCTTCTTAAGGATGGTTTTCACATGGTTTAAAATTTTTGAGTCACTACCAGTAAGGATAAGGTCATCAAAATAAAGGACAAGGATTATGATATGGTTTCCTACTTTGTTGGTATAGACATTAGGATCAGAATGGAATCTAGAGAATCTGATGTCAATAAGAAAGATACCCATTCTGGCATACCAATCTCGGGGAGCTTGCTTAAGACCATAAAGAGATTTATTAAGGAAACAAACAAGGATAGAGTCATTCTGGACATAGCCAGGAGGTTGTTCCATGTATATTTATTCTTACAAATCTCCATCCAAGAAGGCAGATTTAACATCCATATGATGGACCTCCCATTTATGCGAGGTAGCAAGGGAAATAACAAGGCAGATGGAATTCATTTTGGATACAGGGGAAAATGTTTCATTACAGTCAATTCCTTCAACTTGGGAAAATCCTTTGGCAACTAACCGAGCCTTGTCTCTTTCAACACTTCCATCTGATGCATACTTAGTTCTGTAGACCCATTTACATCTAACAAGTTATCTTCCTTTTGGAAGAGGTACAAGATCCCAAGTATCGTTTGTCATTAAATAAAGATACTCTTCATTCATTGTTGCATCCCAATCTGGATGACTTGAAGCTTCTACAAATATCTCTAGATCATGAGTCTCTGAAACTTGAGCCAAAAGAGAAGAGCCTCATTGCAGCTGTGAACGTGTTCGATGTTGATCTGAAGGATCATCGACAAGACCACCAATTGCTTCTCGTGTTGAATGGACCCATCTAGGAAGCGATGGAACTGGTGTTGGTTCAGGTTCAAAGGACTCATATGGAGAAAGGTGAGCAGGTGGAGGTGGATTTGCATTCTCACTATCATCATCTGAAGAAGAAACCAGAATAGGAATAGAAGAAGGCACAAACGTCGAAGATGGCTCATAGGCCGAAGAAGGCACAAGCATCGAATTAGGCTTGCAGACCAAGAGATTTTCATAAAATTTAACATCTCTTCAAATAATAATTTCATTACAATGTGGTTGAAGAAATCTATAACGTTTGACATCTTCAAAATAACCAACAAATATACACTTCTCACTTTTAGGTTGCAATGCTTTCCTTTTCTCACCAGGAATGTGATCCCATGCTATACTGCCAAATACACGGAAGTGACTTACATCTGGTTTAATTTTAGTCCAAGCTTCTTCCGGTGTTATATTTTTAAGAGCCTTTATGGGAGTGTGATTGACTATGTAATTTGCACAGTTGATTGCTCCTGCCCAATACTTTAGACTTAATCCCTTAGATTGTATCATACAATTAGCCATTTCTTTTAATGTGTGGTTCTTTCTCTCAGCAACACCATTTTGTTGTGGTGTATATGGAATAATGTGTTGCATTAGGATGCCTTGTGTAGTGTAGTAACTTGTAAAATTATTGTTCACATATTCGCCTCCATTATCTATTCTTATATTTTGAATTTGATGTCCAGATTGCTTTTCTACAAGGGCCTTGTAGGCTAAAAACTTGTCAAAAACTTCACTCTTAAGTTTTAAGAAGTAAACCCAAGTACGTCTGGAAAAATCATCAATGAAATTTAAGAAATACTTGCACCCAGAAAAAGAAGGAGAAGAAAGTGGACCACACAAATCACCGTGAATAAGATGCAAAGGACCCAAGGAGTGCCAAGAGGCATGTTTGTCAAAACTTTCCCGATGATGTTTTCTGAGAAAACAACTGGCACAAACACCATCTTTGCATGAAACAGGAGGAAGACCAGTCACCATCTGTTGATTACATAGTTGTTGCAATGAGAGATAGTTTAGATGATCAAACAGTTCATGCCAAAGTTTTCTCAAGTCATCGCTATGAGAAACAAAAACTGATGAAAAAGATGATGAACCAAAGTTGTCAAACTTGTACAACCTGGTAATATCATCAACAATTCCATTTGCAAGAACATGCTTAGTATCTTTTAGATCCTTGATAACAACTTAGTGAGGTGAAAACTCTATGGTTTTACCTTCACCTGAATGAGTGATTTGATATACTGATAGAAGGTTACAAGAAAGACTTGGAACACATAATACATCATTGAAATGACCATTATCTACTTGAATTGTTCCAGATCCTACAACACTAAGAGATCTATCATCACCAACAAATACTTTCTTGGTGTTACATTCATTTAGAGCAGAAAATATGTCTTTATCCTTAGCCATATGATAATATGCTCCTGAATCAATAATCCACTCATGAGAAGAAAAAGTAGAAGTTGTATTGAAGGAGAAACCAGAAGCAGAAAGTGCATGTCCATGAGAAGAAGAAGAAGAAGTAGAATCAATATTGATTTTGTGCCTCGTCATCGTTGCTTCTAAAACTCCCATCTTCTTGAAACATTTGGACTCATCATGACCATATTTATCACCAAAGTTGCAATGTATACCAGCCTTCTTATTTTTATATTTTGCTCATTTGTCACCATTGGAGATGAAGCTGTCTGAGCGGGTTTGGCACCCTTATGTTGCTTTTTGTTGTAGCAAGGATGTTACTTCTTGGGATACTTGGGTTTATCTTTCTGCTGGGCAACTAAGGCTTTGTTGGAGGTACCTGCAGTGTTGATCACTCCAAGTTGTATAAGCTTATCTTTCTCTCTAATCAAAGAAGCACAAAAGGACTCAAGAGTGGGTTTTTGATAAGATTTCCCTAGAGAATCTCTCATGGCATAAAAGGTAGATACAAACACAAAATATGCACTACCTAGCTTAGAAAGAATAAGATATATGAAACACTCTTCCTCCATTTCTATCTCACATTCTTCACATAACATTCTGAGTGTTTTAAACTTAGATAGATAGTCTCCAAGGCAAGAAAAATCATTTGGACTTAAGGTCGGTACTTGATTTTCTAATTGTTGTGCTCGAATAATATTGAGTTTACCAAAGACATATTCAATCTTTTCCCAAGCTTCATGGGGGTCATCAATTTATTTAAGGTGGAACCTTAAATCAAGAGATATGGACATTCTAATTATTCCACATGCTTCGTCACTCCTATTAGCCCATTTGACTTTTTTATCATCATCAGTGGGTGCTTTGTCATTTCCCAAGGTAATCCGGTACAAGCCTTTACTTCTTAATAAATCTTCCATATGATATTTCCATTGGAAGTAGTTGGTGTTGGTAAGCAAGAGATTACTTGTAGAATCCATATTAAATATGCAGATAATATGGATTTAAAAACTGAAACTAATGATCTGGATGGAAATATCTTGAAAATTTATGCGGTTTTTAAAAAAACGGCACTGAAAACGAACTTCAGATGTGAGAGTTATCCCCTTTTAAAAAAAGACATAAACGATAATCAAATGACCACATGATAGTGTAAGTTGCTTTATGAAGTGACCCACTTTTATAAAGAGAAGTTAGGATCACTTTTACAATGAAGTTACTTTATAAAAGAAAATTTGCATGCAAAGTAAATAACTCTAAAATAAAATATTGAATCCACTTATAGTGATTCACTTTTATACTTGAAGTGAAATACACTTTACAATTTAAGTATGAACTTTAAAAAAAAAAAGTAACAAAAGAGAGACTTGAACTCAAGACCTCTTACTTAATAAGGCAACTTTTAACCAAATGGTCTAGCAAATGATATTGTATTTTTTAGGAAGACGATTGATGGTGTTGTTGTTGTTGTGGTGATGGTGATGGTGATGATGGTGGAAGACGGTCTTGGAGAGCATGCTAAAAAAAAATGCTTTTCACACAAGAAAGAAATTTCGCTTCTTGATGACAACAAGGGTTAGATCTCAGTTAGCTTACCCGAAAGATGCACCTTTTCCTATATGTTTCTGATTTTCCGAGATCACACAAGATGCGGGGAAAAGAGCATACGTAGATCTAAAATAGTAGCAACCCGGAAATAAATAATACCAAACCAAAATAAAACCAAAATGATACTCTGCAAAAAATTTAAAAATGTGTATTCAGGTTTTATACCTCCGAATCTGACTGGAATGGTTGTATCTTGGGCAAACGAAAACCTTTTCGAGTGAAACAAAAAGTGTTCCTAATTGAAACGAGCGCTCCGGACGCAATGGAAAAATCGTATTAGCCCATAAATGTAATAAATGATAGAAAATGGAGATGAGGCAACCAGCTTCATGATCTCGATCTACAACAGAAGTGGGTCTTCAAACAAGCTCTGATACCATGTTTGACAACACATGTATTCCAACAAATGAAAAACACCTTCAGTAAATACTCACATATCCAGATCAAATATCAACACACTGATGTTTTCACATGGTAAAACCCCTACGGGGAAACATCCACGGCCCCAGCCAACGCGGCCACTTGCAACAATTTATTAATGCAAAAGAAAAAGATTACAGAGATATTTTACAAGAGATTTTCTTACAATCGATCATCGAAAAATGACCCTCCATGCTCTTTAAATAGAGATCATGGAACAATTGGGTCTTAAGCCATAGATCAATGGTTGTTAATATCCAGGAGAGTATGAACCGTCGGATCACTCTATGTTGGGAAGATATCGTGACCATCGAATTTCGTAACTACAAATGCATACTAATGCATACTAAAGAAACACACTAAGAAACACACTTTTACCTAACGACACATTATACCAAGTAGATATTAACTAACTCCTAAGTGTCTAAATATAATAACAATTAGCATCGACCCTAAGCGGATAAAAGTGATAGCTCAACTACCCTTGCCTCACAATAAAAGGGCCATGCAATCTTTTTTCGGGAAAATCAACTTTGTGAGAAAATTTACTCTTGACTTCGTTGAACTTGTTAAAACTTTACAAAAAATGATTTGAAAGGATGCAGAGTTCAAATGGGATGAAGAAAGGAGAGGATATTTTAATAACATTAAAACTGCAATATCTCAAACACCAGTGCTACGAAGCCCTGACTTTAGCGAGGATTTTTTTCTTTATACCTTTGCTTCTAACCAATCCTTGGTTGCATTACTTACCCAAAAGGATGATGAAAACAATGAAGCACCCGTATCATTTATGAGCACCATCCTCCAAAGAGTTGAACTAAACTACCCTGCTATAGACAAATAGGCTTAAATAGTATATAAAGCAATCAAATATTTCAGATCCTATATCCAGAAGAATCACACCAAAGTCATAGTCCCTCACCCCTCAATCAAGTCTTTATTCACCCAACAAGAGATGGGAGAAAGGAGGGGAAATTGGATGGAATTCGTTCAAGAATTTTATCTAGACATAAAACCTGCCAAAATAGTCAAAGGACATGGATTGTGTAAATTGGCTGCTCAGGCCCAAAATCTGATTAACACAAGAGATCCTAGTTGGGAAAATGAGTTGTCATTATGGTGCGGAGAAGCCTTATATGTACCTCCCAGGAAATAATCCTGGTATGGAAACTGGTCTTATTTCCTGCATCATGGAACTTGTCTGGAAAACCTAAACCCTAGAGAAAGGAGATCCCTCAGGTTAAAATCCGCTCAATATCGCCTCACAAATTTTGTTCTTTTCTGCGTAAACTATGATGGAGTACTCCTTAAATGTCTTGAACATAATGATGCAGAAAAGGTACTCAAAGAACTCCATGATGGGCCAACAGGTGGACATTTTGCAGGAGAAACCATGACTCACAAAATATTAAGGGTTGGTTATTATTGGCCCACTTTGTTCAAGGATGCTCATGCATATGCCAAGAAATGTAAATCTTGTCAAGTGAGCGCTGGTAGGGAAAAGAGACCAACCATTCCACTCCATTGTGTGACCATATCCATACCTTTTGAGCAATGGGGAATAGATATCATAGGAGAATTTACTCCCAATTCTTCAAAACAACACAAGTATATCTTGACTGCAACAAATTATTTCACAAGGTGGACATAGGCTATCCATCTCATGCACATTAATGAAAAGATAGTGATCCAATTTTTAGAACAACAACTAATAACAAGGCTCAGGATCCTTTCATTCCTTTTTTTTTACAATGCTACCTATTTTTCTTCCACACACTTGAAAGAATGTACCCTTGATAAAGGGATCGTAATAATATATTCTACAAACTATTATCCCCAAGGGAATGGGGTAACAGAGTCAATTAATAAAAATATGGTGCGAATTTTAAAAAAGAATGTTGTTGAAAATCAAAGAAATTGGCATAATTTACTTCATAACGCCCTGTGGGCCGATAGAGTGACACCTAAATAAGCATAGGAAACTCTCTGTATTTTCTGGTATATGGGAAAGAATCCATTCTTCCAAATGGATTGTTCCTTCCATCCTTACAATTTTTCGAGGCATCAAGAGGTCAACCCTCATTTGCTCTAGAAAAAAGGATTGATACCCTTCTCATGTTGGATGAAGAAAGGGAAACGACTAAAGTTAAGTTCATCGCTCATCAACAGGTAGTTAAAATATGGTTCGACAAACATAAGACTAGAGAAAAACAATTTGAAGTAGGGGACCTAGTCTTGAAGTGGGATAAAGAAAACGAGTCCAAAGGAAAACACTCAAAATTCCAAAATCTATGGCTCAGACCTTTTTCAAGTGGTCGAGAAGATCAGAGTATGCACATATCGGTTGCAAAATCTGAGAGGTGAATCTGACACCCTCGTGGTGAACGACCAGGCCCTAAAATAATACTTCTCCTAAATAATAATAAAAAAAAAGTGTCTTTTGATGTTTTGTTTGAGTTTATTTCTATTTTTAGCATACATTTTGATCAAGCTGAGTGTGTAGGTTTAGGGAATATTGACTACAAACTCTTTTTATTTTCTTTCTTTTGCTTGTTATTTTCTTTAATTAAGTTTTGTTTTGTAAGGCAGTGGTTGATTTTAATAAATATAGTAAAATAGACTTTGTTTCTGACCTACACTGACATGCAAAATGAGAGATACTGAGTAGACACTAACTTTCAAAGGATCCACATTTTGATTTTGCGGGCACACTACCTCAGTAAGTGAAGAAACATCTTCCTAGTGGTCTGGTAAAGATAAAAGGAAAAGACGGCTAGTTGGAAAGGATCACATGTACCTCTAGCCAGAGCTAGGGAAAGATCCACCTTAACAATTCACTTTTCCAATAATAGATATCCTCCTCTTTAGCTCACTCTTGGAATTTTTGCCTGAAGAAAATGATCTATATTAAAGAGAGTAAAAAGTTTGAGGGTATGCAGATAACTCCACCAAGGCTATGGACGCTCGTTGGCAGCGAAGCAAGGTCTGTGATATCGGGGTGACTTCATTGAGGCTATGGACCCTCATTGGCAGTGGATCAACACCGTAGCTAGGGAATAATAACTAAAATAGGCCTCGATCCATTGGAAGACTTACTCGGCTCTTATCAAGGAAGGATGTGGATCGTGGTCAAGAGGAATGAAGGTGGAAAAAATGTTGAACCCCATCGAGGGATCCAGATTCACAGACTCAGGAAGTTGTGTACACATTGATAGGAACGGTTCTATTGAAAAAATCAGCTAGGTGGTTTCTCTAGCAGTTTTGCACAAGCTAAGACCGAAGGAATGAGCAGAGATTCTATTTTCATCCATAGAATCTCCATTTATTGAGAACTCAATACAACCTAAAAGAATTTGTGAAATTTCTTTCTTTTGGGTACCACTTTTCATTTTTCTGAATCAAACTTTGTGTCATTAATGAATGGATTTTTTATTTTTGAGCCTTATCATCATCCATATTTTGTTTGGTTTAAAACTATCGATAGATTCAATTTTTCTAAGTAACATTGAGTGAAAGGCCTGAAATGTGCACGGTTTAAAACTTTTTCAAATGATTCTTGATCGACAAATTTTGGTCGATAAGACAATCTTTTAACATCGTCGATACGTTTTCGGCATCGGCGAAATTCAAGAGGTAAATCATGAGCGGGAACGACTGCCATCGTCGATCACCGATTGTTGATACATCTTTGACATCAGCATAATTCGAGAGACAAAACTGCGGAAACATTAACTTTAACACTTTGATAATCGTCGATCGTCAATACGTCATTGGCATCGATAGAATAGGGCACGGTATTCAAGGACACATGTTTAAAGAAAATCATCGATGTCGAGGAAGCATTTATCACTAAGAAGTCGGAATCAACCTCCACGTCTCTCTACCGCATAAATAGTCCATACGACTTAGTCTTTCCCCATGTCATCTTTTCATATCCATACTTCCTGGTCATCATTTCCATGTCAGCACTGTACAAAAATTTGGGTCAGCATCAGAGCTTTCTCCTTAAGGTATCAACAAACAACTCTTAAGAAAAGTGTTGATGCCAATTCACTCATTTACTATCCGCATATTGATAGGTCACCATACGTCGGAGATTTTCATCGAACCTTCCACATTCTACATCGGTGATCCTGACCACTCTATGCTATGGTACCATTTGAAGACCCCGCTATTGTTCCCCGATGTTGATCATTCTAGTTTTGAAAATACGAGAAGGCTCAATAGTGTGATGGGACACTTTCATCAGAAGTAGGATCATTTTTTGTGATTTTATAGGCCAATTAATGTTTTGCGAAACCCACATTACTATCCTGCATTCTGACCAAACAGTAGAAGTTTGAATCCGTCGATGAGTTGTGAAATAACCCGATCCTGCATCGCCAGCCTGATTTGCATTTACTCCCAAGCATGGTTCATATTTTGTGATGGATTGTGCATAACGTATTTTACACCCATGAATTTAAGAACTGATGCGATAAGGTAAGTATACTCTCAGTTTAAATTTAGAAAACATATTCAAAAGTGGTATTTTGTGCACAAATCGCTTATTCCCTAGAGAAGATGAAGGAGCGAGGGAGCGCGTCGAAGAGTTTACAGCGTAATCTCTAAATCCGGTACCAGTAAAACCAGGTTAATATTGTGCAAGGAAGAGGTATGCATTGTTTGTATCATTTCCGCACTTACAATTTCATTTATAGTGCTTTTAGAGGTTGTCCACTCACTCTGATTATTTGTAGGAAAATTCCTCCAAGAAAGACAACAACTAGGTGCTCACTAAGAATACCCAAAATGAAAGAACCAAAGGTTGGAGAAGGGTCCACACCAGGTGTCGCAAGGGAACTTTATTCTGTCTCAAAGATGAAATCGGTTATTTGTACATCCACCAAGAAGCAGTTTACCCAACCTCTGACATTCGGCGACATAGAGGCAAGCACAGGGTCTAAAGTGGTGCTCCCACATTAGGGATACATGTACAATAAGATCAATCAGGAGGATTACCCTGAGTTCACACCTCACAACAATCCAAACATATGAATATTGGATTATGAAGTGTTCCCAAACATCAGGATGTCAAATCTGCACAGGGTGGATAGTCGGACCCCAGTTCTACCCTGCATCGAAACCTTAGGGTGGATAATTGACCATGCAAACACAGTGAAATGCACTATCAACAATGAGGAAGGAGAATAAGTTGGTTTTTTTCCTTTCGGTGTAGGTTCAAAAGTATTACAAACTTAGAGACCTGGAGGAAAGGCTAAGCACATACTTTGTGGTCAAGTTTTATGAGTTTCATGATACCAACCGATTTCTAGCCTCGTGGTTGAAAGAGGACAAAAAATTCACGAACAAGAGCATTAGATGGTACAACACAGTTAATATTCGAGAGCCTTACATGTATCTAATGGCGTTGATTTGTCAGTTATATGGAGAAAATGATTGCTCCAAATTTTCAGAGGTGTGAATGCCCTTGGCATACACTGTGGCGATATCCAAGAGAAGTTTCAATTGTGGAGCCATTATCTCAAAGAAGCTAAGTATTTATCTTTCACAAGATCATACACCAAAGGAAGGAGAGGTTCTGACCTTCTACATGGAATCCTACTTGTTGTATGTAATTTGGGCAAGGAACGTTTTTGCAGGTATGAATTTGAGCTGGCATATTTCTGAATTGCATGTACATGTGTATTTCAACATCTTATGGGAAAATAGATACAAGAGATCATGTGCCTTGATATGCGATGATTTCATAGCTAGGGTATACTTCATCATTTTTAGAAAGGAGTGCCCTTGACTTTCCATGGTGACAAAAAAAATAATAGCTAAGGTAGGCCACTGGTACTTCGAAGAAACTAGCACCTACATCAGATTGTTCAGAGCTACTGAAACACCCCACCTTCTCCCTGTTCATGTCTTGGATTGTATCATATTGGGAGAGATCTGCTACCAGAATATCTTTCAAGGCTATAACGCCTCTCTGGTCAAACATAAAAAGAGATATTTCATTCCCTATGGTTTCCACATAGAATTTTATATGGTTAGAGACATTGTGCAGGTGAAACAGGAAGGGTTGAATTAGCTCAAGTATCAGTTTCACACAGGTTGATTTCTCAAGCATGATCCCAAGTTTTTAGTTCCCCAGCATGTGGTGCAATTATTCTCCTATTGTTCGTATGCTCATGATAGTTCTGAAGATGAAATCTTCACTGAGGGCACCCAATATTGGGAGGAAGTACTCCAAAGAAGGGATAACCCGAATATGACCAAATTCAAAGTGATGACCATGCATAAATAAGTTGAGACAATAGAGCAGACAACTCAAGAAGCTCTCGGGGTAAGAGATGAAAACAAATCAGTAGAAGCAACAGAGGCACGAATGAGGGGGATGTTGTTACTGGAAGAAGCCCAAAGAGCTATACAAAGGTCAAAAGAAAATCCCCCACTTAACCCTTTGATATAACCCTTAAGGATTACCTCGGCCGACACAAGCAATTGTGGAGAAGAGCTAAATGGCTCAAAGACAACTCCCCCAGAGGAAATTGTCGATCAAGAAAACCCCGGCTCTATTTTCCCATAAGAAGGATTATCGGTGACCACTACATCTCAACAGAGGATAATATGATCATTAAGTGGAACAGGTGTGCATAATGTCCTCATAGACTTAATTACCATATATGACGATGAGGAAAGTTCATAGGTCTTGCGCATAACATTGGTACCAATCACAGAAGAGGAAGAACCAAGGGAAACATCTACTCCATCTTTCGACACTTTGATCTCAAATCCCAAGGAAGGAGACCATGCAGCTAGAAGCACTCTGGACACTGAATTTTTCAACCAAGTGGGAACATAGCTTCAGAAGGATATCTCCATGAATGACTTGGGTGTCGGTGAATAGGAAGAGGAAACACAACAACAAAAAGTTGACAGATCAATGGCCAACCCCCTAACTATGGTTGATCCTTTTCCTATCTCCCCAGCTAGGACACAGAATCCACCAGCCGATGAGGACTAGCAG
This sequence comes from Picea engelmannii, assembly GCA_009831015.1. Classification (NCBI taxonomy): domain Eukaryota; kingdom Viridiplantae; phylum Streptophyta; class Pinopsida; order Pinales; family Pinaceae; genus Picea; species Picea engelmannii. Next base: position 8,651 of record ML825296.1, on the reverse strand, counting down.
GAGTCCAAGTCACCAGAGCATACAAAAACCTCCCATGCTAAGGAATTACAAGAACCAGACATAGAACATTTCTACATGAAAGGAAGCCTAGGAAACACTCTGACCTGGGGAGATCAACAGATTCATGAACCAGAAGATGAAATCGTCGATATACAAGAGATCACTTATGATATAAAAAGGAAGGTTGTGATGAGAAGAATGACCAACAAAAGGATACTCACACTCGATAACACACCTCTCATAACCACAGAGGGGACACTTCTTGACACAAAAAATGTTAAGATGACTGGGCTAATTAGAGCAGGGAGGGACAAACCGATGCCACGCTAGATAGAGAAAAAGCGATGAAAAGGAATTAGCCACCATGAGGAAAGAGTTGGAACATTTGCACCATCAAGTGAAGTATTACCAGAATTCAACATAGGTAGTAGTACTCCTGAAGAGTGAGTTCCGAGAAATGTATGCGCACTTCACAAGATAAAGAAATCTCTTCATCGCTTGCATAGTATATTTTCAAGAAGATACCCTCATGAGGTTGGAAACCTGTAAATACGTGTAGAGATGGTATGAAAAGGTGCATCAGGATTTGGAGCAGATCGACTACATCAACAAAGTATAGAAAGGTCGAGACATAGAAGAGCATGGAATCTAAGTGCTGATGGATAGCAGCATCTCCCGGATCAGGAAGGCACCTGAATATTTGGTAAGTATGGTCCAAGAACCTCAATGGAAGATATAGGACAAGTGGAGAGAGTGTAAGAAATGTTGGGAGAAAATCAATCGGGAGATGAAAAGCATTGACCTACCAAAGTTCGGTCCACTAGAGGATTTCACTGATTTTCATGACATAGTCAAACGACACACAAAGCAAGACTCGGCGTGGAAATCATAGATTTTTCAGATTTCAAGCATGACCTCATGTCAAGTGAAGAAGTTCATGGAAAAACCAATCAAATCTTTCGCAGTCCTATAACACTTAAGTGTCAAGACAATAAAGTACAAGGAACGGGCAATAGAGATAAAAGAGACCTTCTCTGCTCCGATGGATCAACGCAGGTTTCCATATGAAAACACATGTGAACACCTCTTCATAAATTGGTCAGAGTACGAGAAGAAGAATCCACTCCAGTAGAACAAATAGATGAAATATTCCACGTGGCGTTTTTCCAATTTAATACCACTGTAGTATCTATTTTTAGACTAGTTAATTTTTGTTATAAATAAGGGCATAGACCTTGCACCAAGGGTCGATGGTTTTTGGAGAGAAATACTTTTTTGAAATTTTGTAATAGAACTATTTATGGGCAGGTTTATTTTAATTAAGAAGTTATGTGTAGAACCAAAGACACATATATCATCTAAGGCATGCATGTGTTTAGACTGAGGAGGATTATCTCTATCTTCAAATTCAATATTTGTTGCTTTGTTGAGTAAGATTTTATGTACCTGTATTTAAAGTTATATTATAATGTTGTAACAGTTCTTTTATTCTAGTTGGTGACTAGAAATCAATTGTGTTAACCTATGATTGATAATAGAGTATTGGAAATTACTTTTCTTGCACTAGATTCTTGTCACATGTATGTTTCTTTTCTTTAATTGTTATCTCAGACAATGTTGAATGTCCACTAATTAAAATGGTTTTAATGCTAGTTTTAAGTTGTTTATATATTCTTCATTTTCATGCTAGCATATAAAAGGTTATCCTAAACCCATCCTTCCCCCAAAACACATAGTTAGCTTATGTCTATCATCTAGTTTATAGTTTTATGTTTCTTTTGTTATAACGTTAGAAAATAACCTAAAAGAGAACTTCCTAGCCTGAGGAGAAGGCTTGATAGAAAATACATATATTTCAATCACAATTAAATCCCATCGATAAACCCAGTCAGATCACGAATCTGGAGAACCTTACCACTCATCAAACGCTTACAAATCTAATTGGGCCTCTTAGGCGGGTTTGGTTCCTACTTTTGAGTTAAAGGGATCTCAGACCCCTCAACACCATCCTTCCAATTCTATCGGAATGATCATCCAAGAGTAATGGAACTCAGTTCCATTTTCATGCACGTCTCTACAGTCTATCAAAAATTGGTTCAACAGGTATGGCGCCCAAATTAACATTACTCCTTTCGTGCACTATGTGACTACTGCAATAACGCCTATTGTCGCTTCTTGTTTTCGACATTTCCTCAATAGTTTTCAAACCATGAGCTTGTTGGATAACCTTGTCGCATTATCGTTGATATCCTTGAGTACAATTCTGCTATTGCCCTGACTAGTGCCAAACTGCGCTTTGACTAGTTCTATTATTTCTTTATCTCGCACCTTGTTATCTAGGTATTCCTATGTCTATGCACCGACTATCAGTAGTCTTGTGATCTTGGAAATAAATTCCACATGTATATATAATGGTCTATCCATCCATAAGATGCCTCCATGTATGTGGGATACTAGTTGTTTCATGCAGAGCCCGACATTTTGATCACGCCCGAAATGTGGTATATCCAATAGGTTCATGATGTCATATTTATACATCTCGGTTATCCACTGTGCAAGCTCCATTATTGGTTTACCGAGGGATCCAATTTTCTCTGTGTTTATTAAATAAGTCTCCTTGGCCAAATCTAGTAATTTGGCCGCATCACACACATCATGGTCTGCGTACCTAAGTTTTGGTACCTTTCCCATCATATCATCCACAGTGATCACTACATCTGGGAGATATATCCTATGCCTTTCTTTAATGTCCCATGGTAGATGGACCTGCCTCTTCTGGGTGTGCTTCCTCTTCTTCCCTTTTAGACTCTAGTCAATTGGTGTTATCCTCAACCAACACTTCCCCGCCTTTGTGGGTCTATTGTGGTCCCATTGTTTCGACAGGCTTCGTAGGCATCTCAAGGTTAGGGTTCGAAATACCATTACAAGACCTAGAGATCTTCCCTATTCCCCTTGCTGCGTTTTTTATGTTTCTTCTTCAACATGTTTCGAGTTGATTGACTCCATGTCCGAGGTGGTGACATCTTCAAGCTCGACCATGTTTTTGGGTTGTCTCATTCTTTCCTTGTGCCTCTGACCCTACCGAGTAACCCGTACATAGTGGCCTAGAGAATCGAACTTTGGTGGGGTCATCGTCTCTCTAATTCACACACTCGCTTGCTTCTCCATAAAATTTTATCTAGGGAACGCTCTTTGTATTTCGCTCTGTGATAAAAAATCATTAAGTGTTGAATAAACGTGTGATTTCTGCCTTTTATAGACCCAGTTGTGTCGGTTTTTTACTTTTTACGTGCATGTTGTCTTCTGATGTTTGTCGTGGTAATTATTGGGCGCAACTTTTTTCGTGCTTTCTTATGGTTCAGTCAACTTCTGCATATTTTTGTGTTTTTCTTTCGTTTTCTATTTTTGTATTTCTTTTGTCTTATCTTTCTCCTTTTTATTTATTTTTATCATTTTTCCATCATAATCACTGCTATAGTACACTATATACATGCCTTTCTCACTACGTTGTGACTTTTAAGGGTTAGTAAGTCGATTGTCCCTATACAGTTTTATGTTCCTCCCAAATCTTTTAGTTGTATAGATCCCCCATCTATGACAATATTTACTTCATATGTCCCTAGCCAATGCATTCTAAATTTACCAGGGTGTTGAAAAAATTTACTGCCATAGAGAAAAACTAGGTCTCCTTCCTTGAAACTCTTCTTTTTAATATGTCTGTCATGTCAAGATTTGTCTCTTTCTTTTTGTACTTCCTATTGAAATCCTATCAGAATCCTGTCCTCTTCCATTTCCATTAGTTTACTTAACCTCTCATGTACTACTCATCTTTCTTTCATGTTGGTAATTTCTACTACACGCAAAATTGGTACCATACATTCTAATGCTACTGTTGCTTCCTGCCCATACACCAATATGAATGGTGTATGTCATGTCAACTTCTTAAATGTGGTCATATATGCCCTCAGTACTGCTAGTATTTTCAAGTCCCAATCATCCCTATTGACATTGCATATATTTATTAGAGAATTTTCCAAGATCTTATTGAAAGCTTCTACTGTTCCATTTGCATGAGGATGGTATGGTGTACTCTTCTAGCGATATACTTCAAACTCCTCAGTCATAGCCCTGATGGTATTGTTGATAAAATGAGTGCCTTGGTCACTCATCAAAATCATTTGACGTCCAAATATGGTGATCACTTTCTCAAACAAGAAGTGTGTTGGTGTCTTTGCACTACAGTCTTTGACTAGTGTTTCTTTTTCCCATCTTGTTAAGTATTCAGTCGCAGTAATGATATATCTAGCTCCTGACCTTTTTGTTGGCAGATTAATTGTTCCAACAAATTATATTTCTCATTTTTCAAATACCTACAGAGTCACTTGTGGTCTTAGAGGTATCTCATCTCTTCTGTTAGGTTTGTCAACCCTTTGACAGACATCACATTTATGGAAATATTCCTTGGCATATTTATGCATTGTTGGCCACCATAATCTTGTGTGCAATAGCTTCTATGTCATAGATTTTTCTACATAGTGTCCTCCAGCTATACCTTCATGAGATTTTGAAAAAATTATGGGCCTTTCATGTTCTAATTCACACCTTATCAAAATGTTTTTTGTGCCATCTTGTATAAATGTCATGTAATAAGTTGATACTCTGCAGCTCTGACTACCATATTTTTCGTCTGCGCAGTGCTAAAATTTTGTGGTGCAACTCCTGTACTTAAGTATTCAATAATATCAATGAAATATTCATCAGCTACCTATACTGAAAATAAATACACATCAAGGAAGTTTTCTTCCAAGTTAATAGGTTCTTCTCCATTAGTTACCCTTGATAGGTGATCAAGTCCTACATTCAACTTCCCTGGTTTGACTATTAATTCAAAATCAAATTCTTGGAATAACAATAGATGTATATAGATCCTCTACCCCAACACTAGCTTGTTGACTAGATATTTGAGGGAAGAATGGTCTGTGAACATTTTAAGGTGTTTACCCAGTAAATAGTGCCTGAATTTCTAAAGTGCATATACCATGGCTAGGCCTTCTCTTTCTATGGTGTTATAATTCTTCTCTAATTCTGACAATTTTTTTCTTGTAAATTCTATAGGATGGTCTAAGTCCCCTTCTCCTGGCTATGTCATAATTGCTCCAAGTGATATGGTTGATGCATCTACATGCACATGAAATTTATTTTCCCAAACTAGGAATACTAGGATAGGTGTTGTGACCATCTTTTGTTTTAAAGTGTGCAATCCTTGTTGACAATCCTCATTCCACTGAAATTTGGTGTCCTTCTTTAACAATTTTTCCATGGGTGCAGTAATCTACGCATACCCCTTTATAAATTTCCTGTAATATCTTTTATGTCCCAGTGTTTCTCTTAACAAGCGCACTAACTTTGGTAGTGGTAAATTTACAATGACTGTAATCTTAGCAGGATCCACTAGTAACCCTTGTTTACACACTATATGTCCCAACAATATTCCAAAAGGTGTACCAAAATTGAATTTCTTGATATTTAATGATATTTGACATTTCCTACATCTCTCCAACATGAGTCTTAACACTTCTACATGAACTTTTAATAGACTATATACAGTCCAATCATCCAGATATACTTCTAGAAAGTGATGTATGAATTCCTTAAAAGCAACTATGACTACTCTTGAAAAAATGGCTAGTGCATTCTTCAACCCAAATGGCATGAATGTATATTGGTAGGATCCCCGTTTTGTAGAAAAAGTAGTCTTACACTTGTCCTCTGGAGCTATTTTGATTTCATGGTAACCTGAGAATCCATCTTTAAATGAATATGATTCTTGGGCTCCCACATTCTCTAAGACCTCATATGTAAAATGGGTAGGGAGGGTGCCATGTAAGCAAGCATCATTAAGTTTCCTCAGATACACAAAAATTCTTATCCCCACTTGTTTATTTTCTTGGACTACCATAGGACTGATCCATTCAGATTCCTCTACTGGTTCTATGATACCAGCTTCTAACATTTTGTCAATTTTTGCTTTCACTTTATTTTTGTACACTAGATTCAATTTGTAAGGTATCTGCCAGACAGGTATTGCCTCAGGTTTGAGACGTATCTTCATCTCTCATAGATCCCCTTCTATTCCTTTCATCTCTATAAAGGTCATTGAGAACAGGTCATTTTATTCGCGTAGTAACTCTATTATTATTTCTACAGTTTTCTCATCCCAATAGTATCAAATACTTGCCATTTTAGGATTGTCGTTCATCCCAATGTTAACTTTATTAACTTTGATTGGTGAAAAAAATAATTCTGACTCCAGAGATGGACCTTCCACCTCTCTTTCTCCCTCAATCTCTATAATTTGAATGTTTCACGGATCATCTTCATCTGGTGCTTCATCTTCAACATGATAGCATGAAAGTAACTCTTTAACTGTCTGTTTATTTTGTTTTTGCTATTATGTCATGATTTCAACCTATGGCTCATTAGTAAATACCATTCCCTGTATCAGCTTCAGTGTTGAATCATGTTGGGGTTCTCATGTTCAAATGAGAAGGTTACTACAAAGTTTTGTTGTAATGTTGTCCATTATGTAGTACCTCTGTGCATCTCTTGGTCTATATACCAGTTCCCTAGAATTCCTTCCAATGTATGGATAAAGTGATGAGGTAATTGCTCTGGTGTTGTCATCCTCCATAGTGTTATGCACTTCTCTAATTGTTCAACTGGTTTTCCTTGTCCATCATACCTCTGCATTTTATTTATCCCTTGCTCTGTGTCGAATCTAATGCGCAGTAATCGTTTACATTTATACAAGTCTTAAATTGTTTCTCTGTGTGCACCACACCATATTGCAGGTATGGCCTTGAGTGCAATATCTAGGGCTGAGAGACTTTGATTTTATAATACTTCCTCTTCATATTTTGTAAGAAATTACTCTAATTCATTTACCCCATGAAAACTTTGAGGTTCTCTTATCTCTGTGCCAACCCATCTTACTGCGCAGTCTATTCTTGTGCACCTTCTTGTGGAAACTTCATGTAATCGTTGTTGCCAATTCTCCAAACCTGTATCTGAGTCAGAAGCACACGATGTAATGCTTCTCCAACTGAGTACCCCATCTGCAGTTGGGTTAACATAATCCTCTTCTCGCGCAGGGGTTTTGTACAACTGGTTTATTTATTCTAGATCCAAACAAGTGGGTTCTACAAACCTTTCTCCTTCTGAAGGATCTAATGTTGCAATAACTCTATATTCACCTGATTTAAACGTCATTTTCCTTGTTTTCACGTTTATTATGGCCTGGTTATCAAATTCTCAATCCAATCCAAGAAATATTGGGTAAGGTGTTGTGCCATCTACTATCTCTATTACGTCAAAATATGCCATAGTGCACACTCCATCCAAATATACTATCACACCTTTAAGCCTTCCAATTGGTAACACTCTATGTTGATTTGCTAACTTCAATTAGATAGGTGAATAGACTAGTGTGGGTTCTCCCATACACTGGCATGTCTTCTTAGGTAAAACATTTACTTCAGAGCCTAAATCTAGTATGATATCACCCATATTAAAATCCCCAATGTTGACATTCAATTTGAATTCTATGGTTTTCCTTTTTCTTGTATGGAGATGATTGACTATTTTTTGTTCTAAATTTCCTTCTACCTCTATGTTACATCTTTCTAGTATATTTTGTAAGATCTTGAAAGATGATGGATCCTTAAATAACTTAACACGGGATTGTAGATTTTTTTTTATGTTACTTACTTTCTCTAACGATTGTGCTTCACTGGTGTGGTCCATTGAGGATGGAATTTTGTACATTAGTGAGTTATAAGGTTGTTGTGCAGCTGATGTAGATGAAAAATTTTGCTTGGGAAACTCATGTCTAGCCTCCTTGAATGTTTCCTTTTATTTTCGTGCATAAAACTTCTTTTGTGGCTCAGTATTCTTCTTAACCCATTGGTGTTGCGTTGGATCTTGTTTTACTGCATTTAATCTTGTCTTGGCGCCTCCTCGAGTGACTATATTGATGTTTCTCCCATCATCCCTCACCTATGAATATATCCATTGGACATTCTGGTTGTTTTGATTCATTTTTTCCTATATCTTTCCCAAGAGTGTTGCACAGTCTTCTGTATCATGATTTGTTACGCGATAGTACATACATGTCGTTGGTGGAAGTGGACACTCCCTTGCATAATGTCCTGGTTTTTGGAACTTATGGTGCACTAATGTTCCTCTTCCTCGTCCAAATCCTCCTCTTCCTTATCCTCCACCTATGTATCCACCTCGATCTCCTTGCAGTGCGTTTTGTGCATGTTTATACTGTGGTTGCACATTATTATATTGTTGTTTCAAATTGGTATATGGTGGTGGTACCTAGCTGAACTGAGGTGTAGCTTGTCATGTCATCATTTCTACTTGAACCCTATAAGTATTTGAATTTATTTCTCTCATCAACTCCATCATCCTACAATCTTTATCATCATGACCCACTGACTTGCAGAAATTGAAATATGAACTTTTAGGTATTGTCTTATACTTATGCATCATTGGACAATGATATGGATCATGTCCGTGTTTTTTAAAAATCTTGCACCATGGTCCTCTTTTTGGAAAAGGATTTAGTACTCATGTTTCCATGTACT
>ML825295.1:72887-127584 GCA_009831015.1 Picea engelmannii | reverse complement strand
AAACCTTGATCCTTCTCCTTCAGAACCCCAGATTACTAGGGACGTCTCCCTTGGGATTAGCCACCCTAAATAGAAAGAGCTCCCCATCGAGGTGACAGTGGGTGGGGAAGTTCCTGTTACGCCAGTTTGAAGCCTTGACTCAAGATACCTAAACCTTTCCTACAAACTGTGCGATAACAGGGCCAACAGGCCCCCAACACTCACATGTGACTCATCCTGAGTCACTTTGATATGGGTAGTTCTGCTTCAAAATCCTCGAGCCTGGCTTGAGCTTCTTCGACTTGTTGTTGTGCCACAGCCACCTGTTCAACGAACTCTTGGATGAATGCGTCATTGATAGGTCCCTCCAGGCGTTGTTCAGCTGCAATGACAACCTGCTCGAGTTCTTCTCCTCGAACTTCAACCTCTGTGAACAATTGGTAAGCCTTATCTTGTACAAGTTGGAGCCTCTGAGTTACTTCCATAACTTTGCTTTGGATAGTGTGGATCTGTTGTTGGGAAGTGCGCTGCTCTTGGGATCGTTTCATTCTTTCCACAGCTGACAGGGGCTTCAACTGCGCCTATATTGTCTCTGCTTGTTGCTTTGCTTCCTGGAGTTGTAACTCCAGTGCCTACAATTCTGGGTTTTCAGTGAGTTTCTCATACGTCTGGGCACTGCAATTACTCAACTGCTTGCATTCCATGGCAAGGGCCTTTATCCTTTCAACTGCACTCTAGGCGGTTGCTTCTCTTTGATCCCTTACATCTTGCAGAGTCTTGGGCACTATGCGGAGCTGTAAGTCTGCTATGCATTGTTGTAGCTATTGGATAGCATCTGCGAGCTGCTCTAATTTCTTCATGACTCGGTCCTCTGCCTTTATTTCTAAGACTATCACAGAGTGAAGTGCTCTGTTGACTGCTTCTTTCACTTCAAGTTTCTTTGCAAGCAACTGTTCTTTTCCTTGTTGCATATGTTCTTTTTCTTCATCAAACTTGGCTTGGAGAGCAATATTTTCTTGTTCTGCAGCGTTGTATTGTTCTACGAGTACGCCTTGCACTTGCTTCAAGGCCTAAGTGTCTTGTTATGTTTCTTCTTGTGCTCGTCAAAGGAAAGCTTCGACTGTATCAGCTAGTCGGTGGAGTTAGGCTGGCTCATCTCCCAACTCCAGTTCTCCTGATGGCAGGGGCGCAGTGGATACTGCACGACTAGACTGAAGGGCCTATTATACCCCTCGAAGTTCGACTTGAATTCTATCATACATTTCTTCCTCCTTGGCTTCTTGTTTCTCTTATATTTCCAGTGAACCGTCATTCAGGGCTACGATGATGAAGTCAAAATCATCGGAGGTGAGGACAGTCTGCATCTTGGTCATGGTGGCTTTCAATTTCTTCCGAGAAGAAGGTTTCAAGGGGGAAACCTTCCTCTTCTTCAAGGGGTCAAACTCGTCTCTGGGTGGTGTTACTTCTCTTGGATTCTGTTCAGCTTCTACTTTGTCATCACCCCCTCAGTCAGGTGACATTGAAGCAGTCTTTCCAGAGGTGTGGCTTAAATTTTGGACCTCCTCAGTCTTCTTGGGTGTATTTTGTTCTTTATGAGTGTCCTTTGGGATGTCAAGATTAGATATCCCTGCAGGGTTGGTGGGGATAAGGAGGTCAGCAAAACATTCATTAGTGATCTCCTCAAGTTCTTCTTCTGTAAGTTTATAATATGGTTGTAGCTTCTCTTTATGTTCATCTACTCACGATGTAATGTAGATGAAGTGTCGATCTGTGTTGAACTTCATCAGGGGTCAGAACCTTTGTAATGTCTTCAGAGTCATGTGAGGCTCAGCTTCAATGGCTCTCTTTAGTTGGAGGTAATATGTATGAAACACACCATTCAACTGCCACTGTTTGTTCATATCACTTGAATACCAAAGGGTAGCGAAATTCGCAGCAAGCAGTTCGAACGACTCTATGTCTGGGAAGGTCACACCTTATGGCATCTCCCAGGATACAAATGCAATGACGATCAGGAGCCAGCTGAAATGAAATTCATAGCCCTAATCATGTGCTTCTTGGTAGTCTAGTTCCAACTGATTAACTATGTACTTTGCCCAGTTCATCTGTAGGCCTTCCGCGCACTTCCCTGCGAGGTCAACGACAAAGTCGGTGACCTGTGTAGGTCGGTTCTTCCTTACTAACTTTCCAGCTATCATTTGACATGCTAGGTGCACTGTGCCACTCTGGATGGAAGCTACCTTGTAGCCTCTTGTTCCCTTCTCAACATCGCCATATGTATCCTTGATCTTCTGTGCTAGCACACAATCTGTGGCCTTTCCTGGGTAGAAGTCCTATGGGTCAGGTCCTTGCATACTCAGTCCTGTGATCCTGTGGATCAACGTTGGGTCAAATGTAATATGAAGGTCTAGCCATAAGTAACCTCCATGGTAACACGATAGTAGAAGCTTGACATATGCGTTGAATTCCTAGTGTCTTCTGAAGTGTGGGATCTTCATGACATTCAACAAGGTGGACTGTGCGAGGTTCATCGTCCATGGCTGAGAGATGATCTTTGAGTTCTTTCCCTTCGCTCTGGTTAGGTACTTGTACGGGGTGAGCATACCATAGATCTTGCGATCTTCGAGGTTGAAGTCGTTGAACTTCAATGCTGCGATCTTATCCTGCTCTGCTCGAACTGTGCGTATCCCCTTCGGGAGGTATGTAATGACCATGGTGTATTCGAAATCTCTTGGAACACTATCACGATTCACCGCACCAGCCATAGGTGGGATGTAATCAGGTAATATGCTTGGAATCATCTTCGCATTTGCTAGTTCGTCTTTGTGCTTGGTTCTCAGGATTGGAAATCTTGGGTTCGAGGAGTAACTTAGACACTGCAATGGGATAGAGGACAATAGCGCAATGATCACTGTGTAAAATCAAAGAGTCTGCGGGCTCAGATTCATGGTTAGCAAAAGTGTTCTCGGTGCATGGCGCGATGGGATAAATAGATAACTTGGCAACAGATCTCTTGCAATGGGTGAGAAGCCTTCATTAACTATGTTTTGTCTGCTACGGCATGGTCCAACGGTCTGGTGGTGAACCATAAATGCCTTTCTACCCATTTAGAGGGTCGACTTAACGGTTATATTGTTCCCAACAACTATATTTCTTCACCCTGGCGAAGTGGCATGTGACAATGTTCTGTTATCCCGACAAAGCTCCAATTTTGCAAATTTTCCCTTTGCGAAGTTCCCTCTGGAACCTTCTGTAACTTTTTGATCTTAGCTCTCTTCTTACTTAGCTTTTTGGCCTTATTTCCAGTGAGCTTCATCTCGGTAGTCCTTTTTCCATTTTGATTCTTATCTGTGTTTGGCATAGTTATTTCGCGCTGTGGAGATTCTTTCATAAGATTCGAGGGTGATACTTCCTCTTTATCTGGGATAGGTACTTCAATCTTCTGTGGGTCTTCTAGTGTTCTTGCAACTTCGACATCCGGGTCTCTGGTGTTAAATAGATTCGATCTGTTCTTCTATTCTTTAATCAAGTGTGTGATCCTTCTAGTCATGAAATCCTTTAACTCTTGCTTCTTTTGCTCTAAAACTTCTTCTTCTTCCTTCCTTCTAGCCTGATCTCTTTCAATCCAAGGTTTTCCTAGTAACATGGTAAATGGGGCGTTGTTCTCAATAAATTTAACAATCTCGAAATCCTCCTCTGTCGAAGTCCCATTGGAATTCATAGGTATTTAGGTGAGCTTTCGACATAGGTTTATCAGCTTTCCTTTGAATAGTCCAATTCCTCCTAATGAAGGAATCATAGCAGGCCTTCCTATAGCTTCCCAAGTTCTTTCTGTCATGATATTCACCTGTGTTTCCTCATCTGGAACACAGTGAATGTCGAATTCTCCTATTCTTACTTCAATACATTATTTTTCTTTGAAGACATCTGGTAAACTGATATGTCGGTGATCATGCAAGGTTTCTTTCACTTGTAGCAATACTTTCTCTGATTATTTCTGGGGTTCTGCCATAATCGTAGTTTCTGGATCTGCCTTAGGGTTTTCTTGTCTCATGTTCATTCCTTCAAGCTTAGAAATCATTCTAGGGAAATCCAATACTTCATGTTCCATAGCTTTGCAACAAAGACAACTTGGTCTTCTCCCAGGGCATTCCTTAGCAAGATGTCCTGGTTTTCTGCAACTGTAACAGAGGGTTAATCCTCTCTTTCTTTTAAATGATCCCCAACCTTTCCTATACTGCGCGCTAGGATCATAGTAGCTAACCTGGAAACATTTATTTCTAGGATCATGCATCTACTTGTTAGTCTAAACATTCTTTCTATGCATAGGTATAACATATCTTTTACTATTCTTATCAGATCTATGCATATCAAACCTTCTTTCATCTATTAGTTCCCTAGTTTTCAAGCTAGGACAAAATCTATCAAACATACCTAGATCCATACTATTGAAACAAAAAAATCCACTTATCTTACTTCTACAGAGCCCAAAGCTTTCAGATCTAAAACTTTTCACTATTCTTACCTTTATCAGAGCACAAAGCTTCCAGATCTGACCTCTTTTCTTCAGATCGGACTTATTTTCTTTAGCACAGAGCTTCTCAAACTAACTAGAGTACTACGCACTAGGGTGACAGATCTACGCACAAAGATTTCACAGTTTCAGGTCGGATATTTGCACAAAGCTTCTCAGTTACCAGTAATCACAGTTTTAGGTCGGATCTTTGCACAAAGCTTCTTCTTCCTTAGTTCCCAGCAATCACAATTTTGGTCCCGACAATGGAACCATTTGTTGGCACAGAGGTAGACCCAGGGTTCAACACTACAACAACATACCAACAAAACCCTAACTACCGGCCCTTTAGGCAACACTTGCGAAGCAGATGAAGTCTCACCTGAGGTAGAGGCAGGGGTGGTTGCAGGACTCAGGTGTCTACAACCTTAGTTGGGACACAGATATGTGATTCTAACACTTAACAGAGCACTTAACACCGACAGTTCATCAATATTTTACCATTATCTACTCCACAGATAAACAAAGCATCGCATCATTCATTCAGATCCGATGTATCTAAGCACTTATCATAGAGAGGTAGATTAGATCTAGTAGATTCAAGCACTAAGCACATTCACATAGTTCAGATCTAACATCCATATACATCATTAGCACAAAGCATAAACTAATCTATCTATCTATATCAAAGCACTTACCAATTAAAGACATAAACACATCAACACATCGCACAAAGCATAGCAACACAACATGTACATGGTTCACCCCCACCCTGGGGCTACATCCACCAACTCTTCTTCTTTATTATCTTCGATCAAGCTTCTTACAAACACATAGCATCAAAATCCTACTCCGCAGAAGACATGAGATCTGTGCTCACTCCGCCAGATCCTCCTTCTTTGAGTAGATCTAAGCACTCAACGTTTCGCAGCCTCTTACAATGACTTGCACTTAGCTCTGCAAGTCTCACACAATATGCACAAAGCACTTACAACTTTTGATCATGTAGATCCAATTCTAGAACTTAGCCACTTGTAACTGCCCCTTTCTTACATTGCCTAGACATCTATTTATACTTTACAAAATAGGCCTAAACATGGGTAAACCCATGGGCCAACATCCCCATACCCATTACATAATCCCAAATCCCAAAAAGGACCCAAAAAGGGGTCGAGATCCCGTGATCTCTACTTCGTCTTGCGGTCCACCTTCAACAGACTGTCGAAGTCCCAAAATAGGTCAACTTGACCAAGTATCTCCCAAAACTTGGTCAAGGGCCAACAAGTTGGGATTGGTTGACTTATAGCTAGCTCAAAATTTTGGCAAGCAAACCCTGTGGAGGAAGAAATAGGATCAACCAACTCCAAGAATGTGGGAATCAAGCTTGGGTTTGGCTATTGGCTACGGGTAATTACCCTCCTAGTTAGTATCTTACTCTGTTTCCTCAAGTTTGTGATCTATGTGTTGTTCTAGTTTGCAATTTCGAATGAGGATTGGTCTGTGAAGGAATTGGGATCTCTGGTAGATAGGGGTGGATTTTTGGGAGTCAACCTAGCAACCTCATTAAATCATCCCACAACTCCTTGATTCCCCCCTAATATGCATCTCATTCAAATATGTCTAGTGTTGTCTCTAGTCACCGTCATACACAAGTTCATTAAGATCCCAAGAATTGAGTTCTCTGTAGTTACTGGGTTTGTATCTTCTAGGTTTGTCTCCCTCTGGTCTTCTCTTTTGTGGCTTTGGTTCCTCTAGAGAACCTCTAGGGTGGGGCTTAGGAACTGTGCAGAATTTGGGGGGAAACCCATCTTCCAACTCTCAAGGGATTGATCATTAATTTGGAAGCAAGCCCACCTCACTCATTGGTTCTCTCCCTTCAGAGGCATCTGTCTAGGCCTATTCCTCTATATCTACCACTTTTTCTATACCTTTGAGGTATAATTTTATGTTAAAAATTCATTTATGAATATATAATATATAAGATGATTAGTCAATTGGATTTAGTTTGAGTGGTTGGGAGGAATGATTTTTATCCTTCTCACCTAGATTCAATTCCCGCAAATGATATGTTGACCTTTTAACGAGTATATTATTGTTATCCTTGTTGTTGATCGGTCTTATACCATGAAGAAGATTCTACTCATAAGTGTTTTCCGAACATTGTAACCTAAAAAAACAATTGAAATGATTCATATTCCATTGGTTACCGAGAAAAAAACAATTGAGATGATTCATATTCCATTGGTTTAAGGACTAATATTTGGTTATAGATCAAATGGATACAAGTGAAAATTAACATTAAACATTGTTGAGATATAAATAGTTATATTGTAAAATTTTATATTTTTCATTTCATTACCGAGAATTTAGAATTTATGATTTATCAAATTCTTCTTGTTGGTTAAATATATTGTGTTGAGAATTTATTTATAAATCGTATATTTACTTTATATAGAATTTATGATTTATCAAATTCTTCTTGTTGGTTGAATATATTGTGTTGAGAGTTTATTTATAAATCGTATATTTACTTTTTATATGGATGCATTGTTTTAACTAAACCTATAAGATTGGATCATTTATGTTTTTTTTTTTTTTAATAAACAATTTCTTTTTAAAAATGGAAAAACTTAAAATCTTAGATAATTGGATAACTTAAATTTACTATTCATAATTTAGGTAAGTAAACTCCCGCCGAATTATGAACCAAATATACTTGAGGTTGTTTTTGAATTTATAAAATTATTTATCATAATGTTTCTCATATTATATTTACTAATATAAGATAACATAGTATTAAATTGTGATTATAAATAATATGAATTTGGAAAAGTTGTAAGTTTTTATATATTTATATTAAAATTTTATAAAGATCATTTTTAAATAATAAAATTATGTTATTTTTTTAATATTTTTTAAAATTGAAATTAAGAAACTTATATTATAAAACTTATATAATGTATGACTAAGCAACAAGAAAAACTTACAAAAATTTACAGATGTTACATCTTAATGATTTTTGTTATAAAATTTGTAGATATATAACTTAAAGAAAAATTTTAATATTCTAGTTGATTCAATCAACAATGAAATTATCGGAAAACATGATGACCAGTTTCTTCTTCCTACCCATGGTTGGTAGGAAGAGAATTATGATTCTCAAGATCCGCACCCTCCACCATATGATGCTTTGTGTCTTCTTCCTTTAGCTCCACCTTAATTAAATTTGTAGACATTCTATGATTAGAGGTTGTTGATTGCAAATATTTACTTAATTTGATAACCTTATTCCTTATCATGTTGCATTCAACCTTCAATTCATTAACTTTGTACTTCTGTTGGACAAAGGTATTCATGATTATAGTAGTCTGGGAAGTGCACTGATGTTAATTCTGATGTAACTTGGATGTCACTAAAAATTTAGAGGTTCTTTTACATTGTATTAACTCCTCATGTTTCTCAAATTCCTTCTGAATTCATGTGCTTCCCTATAATCCATGTAGATAGAAGGCCATAGAAAATACCAAAACTTGTGTGATCCTTCCCAGGGCTCAATCCAGTGCATAGGGAAAATATCCCCAGGGAATCCTTATTTCCAGATGGTAAAGGGGGACCCCCTTTTCCACTAAAACCAAAGCAGATATCTGAACCAAATCTTTCCAAGACTAAGAAGTTCAAAAACTAAAAGAACAAGGCTTGGAGTAGACCAAAGATATTTCACCTAGAAGAGGAATCCCAAGGCACAAAAGGAAACCAAAGAAATTGATGAGTCTATGCCGACAAGACTTCAAAAGAACTGAAAATCCTAAAGGCATACCAAAGCATACATAACCAAGCACCCAATACAAACCACACACAAAATGCATCTAATCACCAAGAGCCAATGCCAAGACATAAAATCTCCTTTCTCACACCTTGAAGCAAACTCTAATAGGTTGAAATTCCAAAGAAATAACCAAATATTTAGAGAGAGTCTTACCAGGGTTGGACGAACTATCTTTAACCCTTCATCCCCATAAACATCTTCCTCTTGACGATTCATAATCCTACCTTTTCAAAGCAACCCTTCAACAATGGGTTCAAATGACTAAGCAAACTTAACTTCATGCATGTGAATGGAGGAAATGACCATCCTTTCATTTCCAAGTTCCTTACATGAGATATGTTGGCGGATTTTAATTGGCAAGTGGCAATTAATTACCATAACAAGCGTCCTCACCTTCATAACTTTAGATTGTTAAGGAATTGGGTGGAAGATCCACCCTTGTTTTTTCCAAATGACACTAGACTTATAGGTGTTTTTTTATCCAAAGTATCATCATGTTGATTATACTCTTAAAAAACTTGGTAAAACGACATCTTGTGTAAGACATCTGTCTCCTTTTGAACTCGATCTATGATTGAAGCTAGTTCACTATCAGATGGGATTTTCTTTGAGACCATTAAGTTGATAATTGTACTTGAATCCCCTATGATGAATAAGGAATACATTGTGGCTTCTTTTGCAAGGAGGATACCTTGATAGAGATCATGAGATTCTCCTTAATTGTTTGTTGTCCTTTCAAAACACAAGCAAATGATTTTTTTGTATTTCAGTCAAGGTCCAATATGATCCCGTACACTTGCCACCCGTAATAAAACTATGTAATATATATATATATATATATATATATATATATATATATATATATATATATTGTAAGTAACTATTCTATAAAAAACCTTTCAGAATAAAAAAATTACAACATCGACATTCTGAGGACTGTAGTTATTGAATTTCCCCGTGGGGAAACCAATTCAGCCAGCCTCTTAGGTCCATAACCATTGTTTCATAAAACCAGTCATATAACATCATTAAGCACCTAGAGTGGAATCACCCTGTGGGGAAACTGATTCACCCAGGCTTCTAGACCCTCTAGGACCAACATAAGATAATCATAACAGATTATAACTGAAAAGACAAGTGGCAAAATATTAAAAAAAACAACCTCCAGGCCATGCAGTCTAACACCTGTGCAGCTCAAGTTGGGGTGTGTAGCGTGGTGTTGTATCCAAGGTGGGTGCCTGGAGTGTTGGAGCCAAGTCTGGTATTGCATCCTCCATTGGAGACTTGTGCGGAGCCAAGTTTGGTGATGCGTCGTCTACTAGAGACCTGTGCGGAGTTGGGACCAGTATTGTCTCTGCGTCCCCTGGTGCATTTGGTGACACTTCTGATGAGTGGAACGAACCGTGCAAAGAGGAGAGAATCTGTAGGATTTGTGTCCCCTTTACATTCAAGACTTCCAGTCGAAAGCGAAGTTCATCCACCTCTTTGCACACCTTGAACACCAATCCTTGCAGAATTGCAAGGTCGTCTTGTACCTTTGTGCAGGTAGCGCAGTCTGAGCAGGAGTGGGGTTCCTCTTGATGCTTCTCATGGCAGCCGAAGAAACCTTTGCGTGGATATTGGACTAGTGGCGATTGCACTAGCGAAGGCGTAGGAGCATAGTTCTTGGGTGAATTGGGAGGGACAACTAGGGCGGGTTGCGAAGAGGAGGCCAAGTCTGGTATCATCCCTAGGTTGAAGCCCAGTGAGTTCCCCAGGAGGTTGAACCATTCAACTCTACACGCATAGGGCGAGGAGAGAGGCGAGAGACCACTGAGACTATGAGCGGACTGCTCCGAAGAGGCTGGCGATGAGGGTGACGAGCTATGCGAGGGTGCAGGGGCAGGCGGGGGTCGAATTTCCAGGCACAACCAATTTTTTTACCAAGCCGAACTACATTTGGACTTCCCACACAGTCTCAACATGGTTGGAGTAGAGAAAAGGTAAGCAGGCACAAGGAAATGGCGAGGATGGTCGATGAGCACCAGAGGAGGGCGCAGACCAGGGGATGGCTCTGACAGAACAGAATAGAGATGGATACGACGTTGGTGAGCTTCATGGTATGAATACGTTGGTGAGCTTCATGGTATGAATATATTTTAAATAATAAAAAATATTTATTTTTAAATTTTTAATTAATAATATTAAAATTTAAATTTTCAACATTAAAAATCATATTAATCCTTTACAACTTTTTTATTCTTTAAATTATTTAGTTATAATTTCATTTATATAAATTTTAATAATTTCAAAAAAATATTTATTAAACACTCATTAATTTATTGCACATACTTGGAAAAAAAGCCATTCACCTCTTCACCGAGGTATCAATTCAAATCTTCATACTTTGAAAAGATGTTAAGACCTTAGTAAACAAAGATATTCCTTATATGGACAATCTAAGTTTAGTGATAAGTTGGTATATGCTTGAGGACAAAATCTATGTGATATATATATATATATATATATATATATATATATATATATATATATATATATATATATATATATATATATATAATTTTAATAATTTCAAAAAAATATTTATTAAAAACTCATTAATTTATTGCATATACTTGGAAAAAAAAGCCATTCACCTCTTCACCGAGGTATCAATTCAAATCTTCATACTTTGAAAAGATGTTAAGACCTTATTAAACAAAGATATTCCTTATATGGACAATCTAAGTTTAGTGATAAGTTGGTATATGCCTGAGGACTATATATATATATATATATATATATATATATATATATATATATTATAGCTTTTGTCCTCAGGCATATTTATGATTAGACTCATAGAGATGAACCAATATTTTGATTTTTTTATTAATTTAATAATTAATATAGAAATTTTGTCCAAAAACATATATGTGGATTTAAAAAAAATATTTATAATAAATAATATTATTATTCTTAAAATAGGGTTGAAAATCAATTTTTTTTTCTTAAAATGCATTCAAATAACATTTTTTAAGATAAGATTTTCAATCAAAATTAACCACCATCATCATACTATCAATTAAATATAAATACAAATTGAAATAAAAATATTTTTATAAATAAAATAAATAAAAAATTGATATATATATCTAATATTAAACTAAATAAAAAAAATATTAAAATAAAAACACTATGAATATGAATATAATGTTTACATATAAATATTTTAAAATTAATCAAAATCATATTTTTTCATATTCATATCTATATAAGTTGTGAGTTTTAAGAAATTTCACATTACAATCATTATATAATAATATTCAATATCGTTTTAGCAATTTTCTCACACATCTATAGGGAAAGGAACAAATCTCGTTTTAGCAATTTTCTCTCACATCTATAGGGAGAGGAACAATATTGTAAATCGTCTTTCAAAAAATGAAACAAGGTTGGAAAGTGGAACTTGGTGGGTCTCCGAATATGCTAATGATCCGTTATTTTAAATCTATTTGTTTCTTCACTTTCCAACTTTTTCATGTATAAAGTTAGATAGACAAATAATAGGACTTTTTAAAAAAAAATTGAGATCATGAAAGAAAACCTTCATTTGGAGTTGTTAAAAGAAAATTTAGTTAATATAGAATTATAGTTTATAAAGCAAGTTGAAGAAGTAGATGATCTTTTCTAAAACTATCATAAGTTATAACAACTATTTTGAATGCTCCAAGCATCTCATGTATTGTTATAGTTTTTTTTTTTTTTTTTAATAATTTTTTTTTAAATTAAGTGAGATTACAATTTATTTAAATTTATTTTAAACAATTAAAAAAAAATTCCAAAAATTTAATCATATTAAAATAAATTATATTAATATAATATAATTTTAAAATAAAAAATAATATATTGAATTATATGAATATGAATATGAATAGAGAAGTTTATTTTTTTCCTATTAGCATGCACTTAAGTAACAATGTAAACTTATAACTCAAGTCCAATTTAAGTGTTTGTTATAAGTTAAATTATGATAAGTTAAAAGTCAATTTTAATTTAGGTATATGTTTTGGTTTTATATGTTTGACATGTTAAGTTGGAAGTGGCCTAAATTTCTTCTCGATTAAAATGTTTTGATTTAATATTTTCCAGAAGTTTCTTTTTTTCGGTCATAGACATATTTACTTTTTTCTTTCTCTTTTTGGGTATGGTTTGAGTTTTACAGTGTTTTATTAGTCTCTGTCGAAGGTTAGGACTATAGCGATCGATTCATCGTTGACCGCTTATTAGTTTTACTTTGACTATTATTATTTTTATGCTTTCCAAAGTTATACATAATCAAAATGAAATATTTATTTTTCTGTAATAAATAAATTTCTTTTATAAAAAGGTAATTGGCGAACAAATTCCACTTTTTATTGTCGAGATGCATTTTTTCCATATTATAACCTAAGTTGCGGAGATGCATTTTTTCCATATTATAACCTAAGTTGATAGACTCTGCTAGCATAATGCATATGCATTTTTTTCCGTTATGCTAAATAACCTAAGTTTATGGAAACTAGGATGGTCGATGCCTGCCATACATTTATCTCACTTATGTGAGGGCTTTAAACAATTCTGACAAGCCACTGACAAGCCACCTCCTTTGCCTTGAAGCCTCCATCTAACTAGCTTACCACCGCTATATTCACCGTAGTTGCAAACTACCTTTGCAAACCCACATCTATCTGCTGCAAAGTTTGAATATTCACCCCATTTGCAAACTACCTTTGCACTACCTTTGCAAGACAACCTGCAAAATCTTATTCCCATATTATTCACCAAGACAACTAGCAAAATCTTATCGTCATGATATTCACCGCCTTTGCAAAACAAAGGCATTGTTTAAGTTGGATAATGTTTATGTACTTTCAAAACTCTACAATGTTGCCCAACATTTGTTCTCTATATTACTCCAACATTTTCATCGGTTGGAAGGGAGCGAGAGGTAGCAACATCAGAGGGAGTAGAGTTCTTTGCCAAGCTAGATATGGGTGTATGCCCCTACACAAAATATCTTGTATCTGATGCCAAGCAAGGCACATTTTACTGCCTCCTCTTATGGTTGTGTTGTGCGGCTTTAAGACTTACACCTACTCACTCTGCTAAGGCCACCCCCAACCTGCTTGCCAACTCTGCGTTGTCTCCAAAGGCTAGTGAAGAGTTATTCTCAACCCACCATCTAGCCCACCATATAGCTAGCTAAGAGGTAATGGTAATGTATCGAAACTCAAATACTTTGGAATTATTGTTGTAAGTGGCTCTAACTGCAAATTATATTACAAGGTCTTTCAAAAAGATATATAATGTAATTGGAGCTTTTTGAGCAAGTAAGTACCCCATCATTTGTTTGCAATCTTAATGAGGCTTACAAAGTTTTTAAATTGTATATATGTATAGTATTGTATATATGTATAATTCCCTCGTACATGAGACCATACCTGAAGGTATGTTGATGAACGCCCTCGTTGTATGTCTTGCTTATCATGTCTCATTGTGTAACAAACCCTCATGGAGTCCTTCAGAAAAATAGTCATCTGCACACATAATTAATTATTTGCACACACAATTAATCATCTTTGCACTTAATAAATATTGCATACCTTTAAGCATATGACAGACTAGAATGGGAATTTCTCATGACAATCCTGAAGAAGAAAGGTACTACATGGTTGCCTTATGTACTGGTTTTATCTATTAATAGAAAATTTCTTTCACCAATGACCAAATTGGTGGACTCTTGAGAATAACTAATGTGTCAGTGGTGGTTAATTAAATTCTAACTAGATTCTCTTTAATCTCACAAGGCATTAGACAAGGTTCAGAATGGTTTTGACAACTCTTGAGAGTGGAGGAAAATATGGAAGAAAGTGAAGAGACGTGGGAAGTTCAATTCATAGAGGAAGCAGAAAGACTTTGGAAGCTCTTGGGAGTGGCCCCTTTTACCAAAAAGGGAAATATCATATGTATGCAAAAGTGTCTAAAATGGAAAGACATACAGGGTTCTCATCATCCTAGCAATGCATATGGAAATTTATCGAGATATTTAGGTAAGACAACCAAGATACCAAATCTGATGCAAATGGATTTGGTGGAAAACTCACATATATTGGAAATTTAATGAAAGCGTAAAGAGATTGACAGGAGCATTAATTTCAAATACGAAGGATTTTATTCTGGGACTGTCTCTCTTTCTAGTCCCAGAAAACCCACAAAATGAAGAAAAACAAGAAGAATATTTAAAGAAAAAATATATATCGATGGGTTTGAGCACTGCATGTATTATTATCACCCATTAATTTAATGAATTGATTTGAATTTAATTACTGACCGATATTGCATGGATCCTTGATCAAGCATATCTTCCACCACCATCTTTGGCTTCGTGTCAACTTCACACCCCTGAGAAGAATATTGAAGGCTGCAGCACGCAACTTCCGTGATTCAAATTCAAATCTCTACCTTCTCACAATGTACCTAGAAAGAACACAAGAATCAAACCCTAATACCTCATTTTTCCAATTTTCATGGCCAGAATAGCAATGCACACCCGAAAATCCAACATACCCAAAAGCACAAAGTTAATGAACTGGCTTTGCCCCATTTAAACACCACCAAATTTTAGCCTTATAAACCCACTACTCAAATTAAAACCGCCAAGAGAAACCCATCAAAACCGCCACGCCCAGCACAGTAGAAAAATATAATAATAAAGAAACAAATCTACTACTGCAACATAGAACAAACACGATTTAACGTACTCACCTGAATTCTGGTTTATCTGCAACGGTTTACTGCTCCAATGGGCGAAGGAGGCCCTCGAATGGTTTATTTAAATATAAGAAAAATATCTCAGAAACCCTCTGCGCCTTAAAAATAGGCAGTCATTTCCCGTAATTCCACGTGATCGTTTGTCATGATCTCTGCGAAAAGATGGGACTAAGACTGGTGATGTTGTATGGAATACTCCATCTACACCCTCCACGACTGCATCAAAACTTCCCTCTTCTACAAATCTACTCTCACGATGTTCAGACACTCATTCACACCTAGTAGATCCCATATATAACTAAACTTCCCCACATTATTTGGTCACACTCACAGATTCCAAGTGCTCATATAAATCACCACATAAACCAGAAGAAATTTTGGTTGGTGGTTGACAATTATCTTGTTATAATTCCATAAGCATCTAAATGTAAGGTATAAACATAATACCTAGATTGTGAATGGTAGTGCCAACTCTGTAGCTTTTCTGAAGAAGATTAAGAATGAGATAATTATCTATGAATCATGTGCCTCCTTTCACACATGCCTCACTCATTTTTTCAGGGAGGTTGAAGGAAATCTTGGGAAATGTAGATATCACAACAAAGATATATGACTTTGAACAATATGACTGCAACAAGCCACAGTTCTTTAAAGTAGAAGTTGTTGAAATTAAAGGTTTTTTAAATCCGTTGCAATGTGGCTTGTTCCCTTATATCTTTAATATCTTAAGTGGCCAAAATTTTCAAATCGCCAACCACTTGGCTAGTGGTAACATCCAGATGTTATACATCGCTAAAACCCACGTCTTTCAAGAATGTTTCAAATGTTGATCAGTGGTAGGTGCCTAGTGGGGCCGACATCTGATCAATCGATTAGGGAAGCGCATATGCATGTCTGTCAGTGTGTAGGATGTTGCCATCAATATTTGACTGGGTTCATGGGCCTCATATGGCAGGTGGTCTTGGTGATGGACATGTGTTGGGGTAAGTTTTCTCTACAATGGGTCGTTCCAATCCCAAATCTTGTCCATGTTCGTGGGCCTCGTGTCATAGGATGTGTCTGTCGACAGTTCCAATGACGTGGAAATAATGTTCATAGTGATACTAAATATTCTCAACAAACATTTTATTAACTTATTTTCCACTTATTTCTACTCGAAGAAAATCCCTTCTGTATCTGATATATCCTTGTTTTAATTTTCTTTCTCATCAGGTTGTTCGGCTTTGAATAGTACCTTGAAGATTCCACTTTAGTTTTTTGAATGCCTACTCGGGCTCCTTACTTAAAGTAATAATCCTTCAATAATCTCGCTTACCTTCACTAAGAGCCTCCAATTATAATCGTTAGAGGAATGGCAGGCAGGGTGGGGCCACAACCCCACGATACTATAATTGGCACATGCAGATGTGGATGAGTGAAGTTGAGCCTAAGAAACAACCCCGAGATGTGTCGGGCCTGAGCGCAGAAGAGTTGTAAAACAGAAAGGTCTTCTTGTGGACCGAAAAAAAGGTAATCCCAATGCTAGTAGTGCCCCAATACCAAGGGAAAACAGAAACATTTTAATACCCAAACATAAGGAATAAGTTACAATTCTTTAATCTACACTCATTGCTTCATCCAATGCATTATTTAGTTGAATAGGGGATAAATGGATCATGCTAGTGACCTTGCGCGCAAAATGGGAGGGTGGAAAATAGAAAAGGCAGGTTGGTAAGAGTAGATCGTATAGAAGTAAAGCAAGGTAGGGTAAAGGTTAATAGAATAGTGGGAAGGTCTATATAAAAATTGATTTCCGATGGCCTGGATATCGAACGAAGTAGAACCTTAAGAAATTCACTAGGTCCTCTCCTGGACACGGTGTATTGAGAAGTGGTGGGAACATACAACTTCTTCCTGGTCACAAAGAGTTGGTCACGTCTTGGAGCTTCAAGCACAGAGTATTGACTTTTGGATTGCAAATATTACACTTTCTTTGTTTTGTCTTTCAATTCAATGTCTCTAGCTACTTTACCCCATATCTCCAATGATACAGAGTGCGGCGGGAACAATGAACAGTAACAATAGGGAAAGAAGTTGGGAACATGACAAAGAAGGAGGTCAAAAATGACAGACACGGTCCCAATTATTCGTCTCGATCATTCGCATTCGCCCGTGAACCAGTGCCCTTTACTCATGCACACTTTACAAAGTTATTCTCTTACATTAAATTTGCATTAAAAAAATTAGCATGGATATTTTATATTCAATATATTCCAAAGGTACAGGTGTGAGAAAATTAGACATGAAGCACCAATAAATTCTGGTGCAGAGAATTATCTTAATTTCTATTACAAATTGAATATTACAGAATCTAAAGTAGATCACGAGAATATAGATAATATGTGAAACCTTACACTATCATTGGACGCATCAGATTTAAATGCTAATCAAAATCGATAATAAACAGAACTACTTTGGAAAGAGAACCTAGGACTATATTTTCTAGAGTCTATAGCTACATTACAGATGAGTAGTTAATATTATGAAACTAGAGAAGAATTTCATACAAACTTATCGTTCCAAACATCTATGGAAACTCATTGTATTTAGCGAATTATTAATTTCCATTCAAAACATCTATGAAAACTCATTGTATTTATAATGAAGCACTGTTGATTATTAATTATTAGATTATTAATTAATAAAGGAAATAGAAATAAATATACCATTAGTGAGAATAAGATTATGTCTATTTAAAGTAAGAAACAGATAAATATATAAATTGTTTTAACAAGTTTAGAAATAAATATACCATTCGTAAGAATAAGATTATGTCTATTTAAATAAGATTATGTCTATTTAAAGTAAGAAATAGATAAATATATAAATTGTTTTAACAAGTTTAGTGTATTGTCAACTAACAAACAACCTATAAATTGAATACTATTGCGTAAATTGAATATTACTACATGTAAAAAGTATTTTCAATGTTTCATTGATCTATGTCACTACGCTACTCAATTGGGAAACTCGACAGGTACTACACCTCCTTGACAACTCCCGGATTTATTTCCTACTGGACAGAAGGTGGATTGGTGTTAAATCTGCAGAACTTGGGGCCATGAACCTACTCATTGTCTGATGTTGTATATTAATTTAAGGGTCTCCTCAACCCATCCTATTTCTGATCAATTTTGAAATGAATTTGGGATGAATATGGCCAGAATTCAGGAGATACTGCAGTTTCCGTTCTTTTTTCAGCATCTTCACAACAATTTATGTTTTTAGACCCTTCTAATTCGGTGGGTTCATCCATAGACCTCATATAAGAAGATTGAATGGTTAGGGTATCTCTTTCCTCCTTCCTCTCGCAAAAGGTGAGAGTTGCATCCATGCTCCTCCTAAGCCAAGTAAGTATCCTCCTTCACAAGTGAGTATCCTTCACAAGAATGCTTGAATGGTTTCCAAATCATTGGAAATTTGATGACACAGCTGGAGGAGCAGAGCAATATTAGAAAAAATGGCAAGAAACCCATGGCTAACTCCTGCAACTTGGAATAAACATATCATACAAATATCACTTTGAAGGCAGTAGTATTTTCTATTTTCAAACTTGCCCCGGCAGGGACTACGCTGCTATGCAACACTTGTTTATTTAGGTACGATTCGAGTTTTACAGTGTTTTATTTAAGATTAGATTCTATATTTATATAGAAAATAAAAATGATTATTTATTTTTGGAATAATATGTATAGGGTTTTTATAAATCTTGGAAGAACAATAGAATTTTTATTTGCTTGGAGTTTAGGTATTTCTTCTAATAATATAGCAAAAGCCCATGTTTTAATGCAATGATTGAGGTTAGCCACTAAATCTAATATTCAATCATTGATTGTGGTTGTGGATTCAAATATTTTCATACATAAAATGGTTTCAAAGATTGTAGGTGTTGATAATATCCTAGAATAAGTGTTATATTGGACTAAAAAAGAGGTGCTTAAATTTTCCAGTATCAATTTCTCTTATGTACTCCGTGAGAACATCCAATTTGTGGATTGTTTTTCTAATAAATCCACCCTCCTAAAAGAAGGGTTCATTAGCATCAATGGAAACAACCATGATCTACCCACATAACATATCAACATGAGGTTTAAGCCACATATCAAAACATTTAGGTGTCACATGGATCAACATATGGTAAATCGACCATATTGCAGAGGCAATTATGAGAATATATGGGGGTATCCTTGTCATATGCTCATAACCATGTATTCACATGATTATGAAATTTTGAGTGGTGAACACCTTTCTTGCGGTGGGATTAAGAAATACTTACTACAATGCGATGGAAGAAGCTCTGGTATGAAGGAAAGTGAAGAACCCTAGCAATGTATATCTATTTGTGGGGGATATCCTTTATAAATTTATTGTTTATGAATTTTGGTGAACACCCTCCCTTATGTTGATCTATTTTTCTGTTAGGGATAAGAGACAACCTCAAAGGGTACTTTTATGGGGATTCAAAAACACCCTCCTCATTTTTAAAGAGGTGGTGCTCCTCTATTTCTCACTCGGATAATAGTTATGTCTAGATTTATAAACAATTGTTTTATCATTCATCACATTAATTCATGTTATAGAAAAAAAATCCTCGCCACTTGCTATAACATTGTATCATATCCATCTCCATCTCATTGCAAGACACTGCAATATGTTTGAAGCCAAACGAACAAAAAAAAGAGCAACAAAGATGGTCCTTTTAGAGAACTTTAAATGATTTAGAAACTTTCATATCATAGGGATGTAAAGGAAACTAATTATCTAGATTTCATGCTCAAATAGAAGTCTGAAACCACAAAATTCATGAGCCCCAAGGTAAATCTCTGTGAGATTTCAAAAATAATTACAAATTGATTGCTCAATATCAAATAAAATGTGTGCAACAACTCAACGCTACATAATATTCCTAATATTTAAACGATAAATAGGAAATGCATCTGCCCCAGTGGGCTGGGATGAAGCTCCCAAGGACCATATATCAAGCAGAGGTAACCTGGAAGGAAAAAGAGGCAGTTAGAAATCAACCTTGTATATATACAACATTTCGAATGACAAGATTGGATTATTTGTAGACTGAGAAAGAATGGAAGTGAGGGAAATGATTCAGACAAATGCTTGTACTCACAAAAATGATAGCATATAAGAGCCATTGTGGTTTCTTTTTCATTCATTATATAAGAGGGAGCATCTTGAGCGAAATTGTTGTAACTATTTCTTTGATCTTCAATATTATGTTAGATTAGCCACTGCTTTTAATGCACCATTCAACCATTCTTGAATATATTCATGTAACAATGCTACAGTTATGAAAATATCAATTATTATTAAAGTACCTTTGTAAATTTTAACTTAGTTATTCGGTCCCCCCAACTGGGACCCACTTTAGGCATTCACGAATTTTCTTTTAATAAACCATTTTCAAAAAATAATTTGTTTCCAAGTCAAAAATAGTCACAACTATGTTTTTATTTTTAGGGGACTATAGCTGTAATTTCAACCATGGAAACCATTTCAAGGATATTCTTCACAACTCTAGCCTTCCAATGAACTCTCGTTTGCTCAATTTGGACATCAAGATCAAAAATTATGGCCTCTGGAAGATAGGAACTCAACAATTGTTGATCTATTCTTCATGTGAATTCTTGGCCCTTGATTTTGTAACTTTTCCCTATTTATCCCACATGCATTGTGGGAGGGTTATCATATCATGTTTATAAGTAAAATGACATCCCATATTACTTGTGTGTGAATTAGAGAGAGCCATGTAACCTTGCATATCTTGTGTATAGTGTAGTTTTTGGTTGCCACCTCACTGTCTAGTCATCTGTGTCCAACCCATGCCTTCCAAGTGTTACTCAGAGATAGGTCCACTTCACTGCCACATTTCCAAATGTTAAGGGGTTTCTATGTGTCATGTTTTCATAGGTTGGAGTGTGTATTGAGGGGTGTGCCAAGGGAGGGAAAATAAACTGGGTGTGAGAGAGGAATAAATAAAGATAATAATGAGAAATAAAATCTATGGAGTGAAAATAAACATAGAGCTTGGAGTGTGTATTGAGAAGCGTGACAAAGGAGGGAAAATAAATGAAGTGTGAGAGAGGAATAAATAAAGATAATAATTAAAAATGAAATATACTAAGTGTTTGGTTAAAGAATAGGGAATGTGAAATAAATAAAGATAATAATGAGAATGTGAGCTTGTGGGGAGATAGAGGCATGAGGAATAATAAAAAAAAAACAAAAACAAAATAATAATGAGGAATAACAAAGATAGAAATAAAAAAATGTGGGTGCAATTTGAGGATTGTGGAAATGCGGGTTGCAAGTAATGGAAGGTCTCTCGCATTATGCATTCATGAAAAATGACTAAGTAAAGGAGGAGTTAGAGAAGGAGTAATTTGGTAAAATGGATAATTAAAAAGAATGTAAGGTAATTAATTTGAGGGTAGAGTAACTCTGTGTGAAAATAACACTTATTCAACATTCCAAAATGGAGGGGGGAAATGGTGATATTTTAGGCATATGACCTCTGTTTTTTATTCTGGAAAATGCTTAACAAAGCTGACACATAAGGCTATCCAATGAGAGGATGATCAAAACAAATTTCCTTTTTCTTGGTATTCCTTTTATTGTTATATTGTTGAAAACACAAATCATCCATGTTGGTCTCACTGAATAAGAACTACAACATCATAAACTGATTATGAATTCTTAAATACTTGTTGTGTCTTCATGATCAATAGGTAACATTCATCTAACACTTTCAAAATTTTAAAATTTGGTCTCCACTTGGTCAAGTATGAATATAAATCACTCTAGTTGATGGGTGACAAGAAAATACATCAATACCCTGGCACCCATGACATGGGAGCTCATAATAAATGAGTTTGGTTGTTCGATTGGAAGTTTTGTTGGTTTAATTCTGGTTCAATTTGGGTACTTTTCTGCTCCATTATTTCAAAGTGGTGTGATTGCGAATATGTTTTAGTTTTGGGAAGGAACAAAGAATTTCACACATTTGGTTTCCTAGCATTGGTGGTGTTTAATTCAAATTACATTATAGGCACTAGGGGATATATTGGTATTTATTCTTTTATTCCGGAGGAGTTTTTTTCTTTCGGTTTCCTATGAATGTTTCCATATCCCTTTGGTTGGGTGATTTAGAACCATGTTCTCTTTCTTTTCCATTTTCCACTCTACAGGGACTGGGTGCGGCTCATACAATGGTGTTTACATAGGTGAGTAGTACATCTCTTCTCCATTTTCTCATCATGAATTATCGGGAATTGAAGGATATTAGGAGGGTTTTAAGGAACCGTGAAGAGTCCATCCAAGGCAACATGAGATCAATTTTTACTGCAACTACAAAAATTCATGAGAATGAGCAATAGGTAGTCACTTAGGTTGCAACAATTATGGGAACACTTGTATTGTAGAAACATCAAATGACAGTCCTGGAAGCATAATGTAATGTTCTTTGGACCATGGTGATTAACATGAGCAAGGGAGACCATTCATTGGCATCAAATTTGGTCCAATCTATGAATTCAAAATATGAAAAGCTAAATGAGAAAGAAATGATTCACTAACTTGATTATGTAATGGAAATTGAGAAGCTAGCTAAGGAACCATACAATGCAACATTGGAATAAGTGATGAGTAGACACACCTTCTGTTAGTTTTTATGATTTGTAATATTAGTAGACTACCTAGTTTGTTTTTTAGAATACATACCACTCAAAAGTACTGGGTAATTTTACCCCTGGACATAATTAGGCTAGGATATTGGCTTATAGATAACACATAATTTTTCTAATAGTGGACATCTTTGGAACATATATGGTTTTACTTATTTTGCAACTTTTCTACAATATTTTTTTATTAATACAATTATCCCCGTTACTGTTTAAAAAAAAGAAAGAGTTTTTATTTTAGAATATTTGACATTTTTTTCCAAGAAAAAAATCCTACTTTTTATTCAGAGAACTAAAAGTATATTCCAAAGGCATTGTCAGTGCAAAGAGAAAGAAAACAAAATAGTATATGATTTATGTAGGATGGATCTAGTAGGAATCCACAAAAAAAACTACAAAACATTTGTCAATTGTATTCCATCATTATAGCTAACACACCAAAAGGTGACACAAGGGTTGTATCAGAAGGAAGGAATACAAAAATTGAGTACTGTGCTCTTGCTGAGAAACTAACTGACAATCTCCAAATTCTTCACATATATAGTGTGACTCATGTAGATGAAGAGCCTCCTTGGATAGTTAATCAACCATGATGTTAAGTTCACGAAAGATGTGAGAAAAAGTGACTTCTTGAAACAAATCTACTATGTCTTTTAACAGGCTCACCTAAGTGAGCAGACCCAAGTTTTCAATATGAATCCACTGTATAACTAATTATGAACCACCCCAGAATTTGTAAATGATTTACATGATTTTAAGAAACACATTTCAATAAAAAAAGTAAAGCATCAAACTCACCTGAGTTATTAGTACCATTGCCCAGGTTTTCTTTCCCTTTAAAATAATGTTTTTCATCGAGGAACAACAAAAAAACTGCACCACAAATGGAAGATTCACCTTGGCACACCTTGTTGAAGTAACCCCAAGGTTTGGATTTATCAAGTGAAGGCTATATAATGAGGCAAGGATGTTTTACTTTTCGAGTGGAATTGAAAGAGTCCAAAAGATTCACCACCTGAGAGGTAATACACAAAAACGAAATAAACTTTCCCTCAATCATCCTATCATTGTGGGCCAACCAACCAAATTCCCCATGCCACCAGAATGGGCATTGATTGGAAAAACTTGAATCTAGACAAGGTGAAATATTCCTTAAAACTCTCCTCCGTTGATTGTTTGTCCCATATTTTTTTAACTTGCAATAGATCCTCAATAAGGCACCAAACATCTCTGGAGAAGGAGCACGTCAAAAATATATGTTGGTTAGTTTCTTCATCAACACCACAAAGGCCACAAAACCCAGGACCCTCCACAAATTGATTTCGGATTCGATCCTAAGTTTGTACTCGGTTTTTAAGGATTAAGCAGAAAAGTAGAATGCCTTTTACCAACACATTTATCTTCCATAGTTTCTTATACCACCAAATAGTTTCCCCATCGTGAGATTCCTAAAGGTACTTATAACCAAATTTTACCACATACTGGCCTCCAACAGAATTATATGTCCAAGTAAATTCATTAGTGCCTTCTCTGATACAAATATGAGATTGATGAAGCTCATCAACAAATAACTACCACTGATGATGCCATATTTCATCCAACCCAAGTCCTAGGAAGAGAGCTAACCCTGCTTCCAGACAGAGGTTAACTCTAACTTTATAACTTTATCTAAAATACATTTGTCTTTCTATTGTAACAAAATGATAAGGTTTTAAGGTAAACAAAAACACTTTTCCCACAACCAACAATAGTGTTAGCCTAAATTATAACTTAAGAACCATATTTTATATCCTTCCATTGATTGGAGGCATTCAAAATTGATTTGGATCGACATCTAGTCCAATAAAGAATATCACAAGAAGGTATGTATTTAGACTTCAAGGTATGAATCCATAGGCCGTATCTTGTGATAAAAACCCACAATGGCTTAGTGGAAAGAGATTTCCAAAACAAAAATACATTCTTCAATCCCCAACCCCCTTGGGATTTATACAAGGCCACCTGAATCCACTTAACCAAATGAGAGCCCAAAAAAACTGAGCTACATTTTCATAAGTATTTGAAACAGACCTTTTGAATATTCTGTAGAATCCCCTTGGGGATCGAAGGAAATATGTGAAAATACACTAGGATGGCTTCCAATATAGACTTTATGAGAACTAGATGGCCTCCCCGATATATCCATTGACTACACCAGAAACTGATCCTATTTTCTATTTTAGACAAGAACCATCACCAATCAACAAGTATGTATTGGTTAGGTTTCAAATTAAAATCGAGGTATTTGAAACCCCCTTCCAACCCAAAAGGAGTAAATCCAAATATGTTTACCAGATGACCCTTGATGTCCTCCTCCACGGGTGGGAAATAGATGGTGGAATTTTGCAGACTGGTCAATAATCTTATAGCTTCACAAAAAACATCAAGAATACTCGTATATGACATACCTTCTATTTCACTACAGAAAAAATAAAATAATACATCTTCCACAAACAATAGATGGGTCAGATGAATATAAGGTTTGATTTGTAAACCCTGAATGGGATTTGACCTCCAAGTCTCCCCGATGGCTTTGCTAAGACCTTCCATAACCAAAAGAAATTAATAGGGGGATAGTGGGCACCCTTGATGTAAACCATGCTTAGGTTTGAAGAAATTCAAATTGTCACCATCAATAAGCACAACAAAAGAATGTGAGATCACACAACCCATGATCGAGTTAACCAGGGGAAGTGAAAATCTGACCTAAAGTAATAAAAGTTAGAGACAAGTCTAGGAGAGTTGGTCGTAGGCTTTAGAAATATCAATTTGATGACGACTGTACGACTTCTCTATAGTTTGATTGAGTGCATTACTTCTTGTGCTGCCTCGATTGCGTCATGGACCAATCGACCTTGGAGAAACCCAAATTCTTCCATGGATATGCCTTTTGAAAGTAAAGGCTTGATTCAAGTGGAAATCACCTTAGCAATGATCTTGTAAATGATGTTACATAGCGAGACAGACTGAAAATCCCCAAAGTCAATTGTTAAATCTACTTTTAGGATAAGTGCTATAAAGGTAGAATTGAAACTCCTAGGTATGCGACCAAATTGACATAATTGTTCAACAACTCTAAGCAAATCCTCTCCCAATACTTCAAAAAAGTCTGAAAAAAACTTGACGGTCCATGCTAGGTAGTAGATCTATTATAATAGCAGAAAAGAGAAATATTGTAGAGAATAACAACGGAATAACAATAGGAAACGAAAATACTACAGAGAATAATAGCAGAACAACAAATTATATGGAACCACAACACCAAATTAATACCTTTATTGATAGGAAACAATGTTCACTTGCCTCTTCGAGGGGGAAACCTACAATATAGTAGAGCTCTATTAAAGTAATTCTCAAGACAAAGACTTTGCATGCCCTTGATTCATATTTATACTAATTCTATATACCAAAAGAACAATCTAGAGGAAGATATTTATAGAAGTGAAAGATTCTATTAGGTATTCTTACATTTGAATTATTCTTCCTTATTACTAGGCCTTATTAATATCGACCTTTATTACATGGAAAATATATTATTCTACCTACATGAGGGGTTAGGGAGTTTAGGTCCCTAACATGACCCCCCCCCTCTTAAAAACAACCTTGTCCTCAAGGATTGAGATGAGGGAATTTTTGTAGAATGGTAGTTGAATCCCAGGTGGCATCTTTTGGATGTGTCTCATTCCACTAAACTAAAACTTCCTTGATAGTGCGTTGGCTAAGACAAAGCTCGCACTGGTCCAAGACATCCAAGGCTACAACCAAATGGAACCTTATTCATCCAAATCAAGTATACTGGTATGAGTATGGAGCCTAGTGCCGAGCACTTTCCTTAAGTAGTTAGAGTGACTGGGAAACTCTAATTGGTAGGCCACTAGCCCTACTCTCTTGAGAATATAGTAAGGACCATAGAATTTGGGAGTGATTTTCTGATAGTGTTGGGCTTTGAGTGAATTCAACTTATAAGATTGTAGATGAAGAAACACCTGGTCCCCTTTAGCAAATTCACATTCAGAATGGCCCTGATTTGCTTGTTGTTTCATGCGATTCCGAGCCATGACCAAATTTTATTTGAGAGTATAGAAGATGGCCATGCAAACTATAAGAGTTTGATCCACCTACTAAACCTTGGAGACACCAAGCATGTAGGATAGAACTGAAGGTGGATTTTTCCATAGATTTCTTCAAAGGGAGTCATGTGAGTGGAAGAATGGTAAGAAATGTTGTACCGCCATTCAACGAGGGGTAACCATTGAACCCATTGATTTTGTCTATCAGATGCAAAATACCTCAAATATGTTTCCAAACACTTGTTGACTGCTTCAGTTTGTCCATCATTTTGGCGATGATATATTATGCTGAGATGCAATTGGGTTCCATGGAGTTGGAATAATTATTTCCAGAAAGTGTTGGTGAAAGTTGGATCACGGTCATAAACACTAGAATGAGGCATGCCATGGAGTTTGAAGATATTATCCATAAAAAAATGAGCAATTGTGGATGTTGTGAATGGGTATTGAAGATCACAAAAAATGAGCATATTTGGAAAGATGATCCACTACTACCATGATGAATGACTTATTTATGGATTTAGGTAAGACAACAATGTAGTCCATAGAAATATTTGTTCAAATAGTAGGTCAGGTTGGAGGAAATTGGAGTGTGCCTAGAGCTTTGACAATCTCTCCCTTATTGCGTTGACAAGTATCACATTCAACCACAAAGGTGTGAATATCCTATTTCATGACATCCCAGAAAAAAGAACGTTTGACCCATTCATAGGTTTTGGTAAAACCAGAATGCCCAACTGTAGGTGAAGCATGAAACTCTGAGAATATAGTGGATTTAAGGTTTGATTGTTTGCTCAAATACGTGCGACCTTTATAACAAATATTGTGTTGGTGCCACAAGTACATGGGAGAATCTTGCTAATATTGTTGCAGTGTTTGGATCAGTATTGAAATCTTGTGGTCGTGCAACCATTCCTGGCGAACCTACTAAAGCCAATCTGTGACAATGAAAGAGAGGGAAAAAAGGGACCCGTCTTCTTCATATTTTCTGGAAAGGGCATCGAACACCACACTCTCTTTTCCTTTTTTGTATATGATCTCATAATCATATCCAAACAACTTTGTTACCCATTTTTATTGCTCCGGTGAAGAAATTATTTGTTCCAGAAAATACTTGAGGCGTTGATGATCAATTTATATTTGGAAGTGTTTTCCCAAGAGATAAAGGTGTTACAGATCCACAACATGCATAATAACTAAAATTTCCTTTTCATAGGTGGTTTGGCCCAAATGACACTCGGATAATTGTTTTCTGATGAAACCCAAAGGTCTACCATATTGCATGAGTATATCCCCAATGCCTTTCCTTGAGGCATCACACTCTAATACAAAGGTCTTGTTGAAATCAAGGAGAGACGAAACTAGAGTAGTGCACATAACCTCTTTCAAATCTTGGAAGGAGTGGTTGGCTACTAGATTCCAACTAAAAGCATTATTTTTAAGGAGTGTGGTGAGGGGAGTTGTAATTTTTCCATAATTCTTAACAAACTTGTGATACTAGCCCATCAAACCCACGAATCCACACATAATTTTAAGAGTTTTCGGGCGCAAACAATCCTACATAGCTTCAATTTTCTTCAAATCCACCCTAACACCATCCTTGCCGAAAATATCTCCTAGGTACTCAACTTCAGAGGCTCCAAAATCACATTTAGACTTCTTAAGATAAATTTTGTGGTGGGACAGTAGTTGGAGAACTTGATACACATGGAAAAGATGGGCTTGCCAAGTTTTTCTATAGATGATAATATCATCAAAGAAAACCAAGACAAAATGATGGAGGAAAGGATGAAAGACATGATTCATGAGACTCTAAAAATTAGAGGGAGCATTACAAAGGCCGAATGGCATAACCAAGAACTCATAATGACTCTCATGAGTTTTGAATGCAGTCTTGGGAATGTATTCTTCTTTCATATGAATCTGGTGGTATCCAGAGCGTAGATCAATTTTGGTAAAATAATTAGCACCACTTAATTCATCCAAAAGGTCATCAATGACAGGAATGGGAAATTTTTCTTTGATGGTGAGTTTGTTGAGAGCTTGAAAATTAGGACACATGTGCCAATTACTTTCTTTCTTGAGTACCATGACTACTGGAGAAAAATAGGGATTGGTACTGGGATGGATGACACCCACATCTATCAATTCTTGAACAGTTTTCTCAATTTCATTCTTTTGGGCAAAGGGATCACGATAAGGGTGAAAATTTGGAGGAAGACTGTCTAGAACAAATGATTTCTCAACTTCCTTAATGGAGTGAAGTTGGGAAATAATGTCAGTGACCTTTTCCGAGAATCTTTTCCATTCAGTGGGAACTGATAATCTCTGGTGACCCTGATGTGATACCTTGGAACTGATGTTATTTGACCTATTGATGGAATTTCATGGTTAATGTATGGAAATCCATGGTGATAGGACCGAGAGTGCGTAGCCATTACACACCAAGTACAATGTCACAACCTCCCATGTCAATAACAAACATACGATATTTCAGGTGGTACTGACCAATATGGAGGAACATATTTTCACAACGTCCTCCACATTTCATGGAACCCCCATTGGCTATCATTATTTTGAAATTATTAACTGTAAAGATATAACAATTGAATTATTGTGCAATGCGGTGATGAATTAAATTATGGGTTCTTCCACTGTCAACTAGAATGATGAATTTCTAGTTCTTAATGTAGCCAATCAACTTAAGGGTTTGGGTGTAAATGTGTTGAACCTGCAAAGAATATATCTAGCTAGAAAATGACATACATAATTTGCAGAGAAAATATGAGAAAAGAGAAGCATGAGAGAAAGAATGGAAGAACTCTCATTAACCAAATGAATGAATGATAATTTACACATGATATACTCTGTATAACTCAACTAATGCGCATTGGAGGAGAATCCATTGCACCATAGTGGTGGTATATAGTGATAAGGACACACATCAGTAGTCACGGGAGTAAAATGCCACCTAGTCTAGTCTCTCAGGAAGTTATGGGAGTGAACTGCCACCTAGTCTGAGTTAACTAGTCCCTCGGTCTTCAGTTAACTGACTGAAACAAAGTGAAGTGAAGAGGAGATCAGGGAATCATGAGTAATGTGATAGTCTAGTGATAATCCCAAGGACAATGTGCATTATATGGTGATGATCCCAAGGTTGCATGGTGATGATCACAATGTGGCATCTATAATCCACTCAACTGGTCAAACTGAAGTGTGAAATGAAGAGAATATTATCCTAGAGGAATATTCTCCCTAAACTATAGGAGACTAAATAATGACTAATAAACATAGGGAAAACCTTAGGAAAAAGAAATCCTAGGTGTGTGTGAAGTATCTCCAACACCCCCTAAACATAAATATGGTGAAAATAAAGAATGGTTCATGAATGTAGTAAATGCAGATCTCAACGTGATTCGTCTATTGGCTATGAAATAGATCTCTGCAGAACTTCAAAGTTCTCTAGTTGTCACATCATATTATGATCGAACGATGAAACTGAATTCCCAACTCAGTGAGAAAATGTTCTAGCCGCATAGCCTGAATGATTATGTTAACTACCCCTTTGTACTATGTCTCATCTAAAGATAGAGAAATAGTAGCCTACTTCTTGCTCGACCAACAGATAGGCCCATAACCAAGACTGAGTGAGTAACTAGATGTGTACTTGCGATCAATTCTATCACCAACCCAGTTAGAATCAGTGAACCTGATGAGGTCCAATGTAGAGTCTACTGCATAGTGAATCCCAAAGGTGATGGTGCCCTATACGTACCAAAGGATACACTTTGCATCCTTTCAATGTAGCTCCTGCATGAACCTGAAGACTTCTCCAACTGCATAAGAGAGGTTTGGTCTGGAGTTTGTGAGATACAACAAGCTCCCCACTAGATGTTTGTACAGTGTGTTATCAACCAGTGGAGTGTCCTCGCCATCCTCAAGTCTGACTCCTTGTAGGAAAGGATTCGGGGTAGACTTAAAGTCTATCATGTGAAATCTATCAAGGAGATCTCATGCATACTTGGCTTGAGACAGTTTGATGCCTGATGCATCCTGACTGATCTTGATTCCAAGGAAGAAATTTAGCAGACCCATGTCCGTCATCAAGAACCTGTCATGCAGAATCCTATTGAATGCAATTGGTGATAAACAAATCATCAACATACAAAACAGTTAGGAGTAGAAGTGAATCAACCATCCTGAGCATGTAAACATTCGATTCTGACTTACAACATACAAATTTCTGTGACAACAGGTAGGATTCCATCTTGGCATACCATGCGATCGGGGCCTGCTTGAGGCCATAAAGAAACTTCTTCAGTTGACATACCAAAGATGAATCTTGGATAAATCCATGGGGCTGTTGCATATATATATCCTCAAAGAGATCTCCGTGAAATGCATTCGTCACGTCCATCTGATGGTCTTCCCATCCTTTGGTTTCTGCAATGGCAAGTGCCAAATGTATGGAATCCATATTCGCTAATGGAGCGAAGGTCTCATCATAGTCAATACCATGCACCTATTGAAAGCCTTTGGAAACTAGCCTAGCTTTGTATCTGCTAACTTGTCCATCCACTGCACTCTCGGTCCTATAGATCCATCTGCACCTAAAAAGTTTCCTTCCTGCAGGAAGGGGAACCAGATCCCAAGTCTGTTTCTTAAGGAGGGAGTTGTACTCCTCCTGCATGGAAGATTCCCAAAAGGGATTTCCAGCAGCCTCGCCATAGGACTATGGATATAAATACTGAACCAAGAAAATATGCCTTGGTGGCATCGGTTCAGTGGAAGTGAGTGCAAGAGGAGGCTCCTAGAGGATCCCCAACAATATCTCCTGCATTCTGAAGAGTAGTCTTGGCCCACTTGGGCCTCGACTCTGGCTCTACATCTGCATCTGCATGACTTTATTGACTCTGTATCTCGATCATTTTAATCCTATGAATCATAACTCTCATATGAAGAAGATTCCTCATGTGCATGTTCATCATCTCTTATAGGTGGAAGAACAAAAGTGTCTACATGCAGATG
The DNA here is from genome assembly GCA_009831015.1 of Picea engelmannii. Lineage (NCBI taxonomy): Eukaryota > Viridiplantae > Streptophyta > Pinopsida > Pinales > Pinaceae > Picea > Picea engelmannii. The sequence continues at coordinate 95,604 of ML825295.1, read as the reverse complement.
TTGAGGTACATGCGAGACACTTTCCTCGAACTAGACACTACGATCAATGATGAGCTGGTTCGAGTAAATATAAATGAGTTTGTATCCCTTCACACCATGAGGGTATCCAACAAAGATACACTCTATGCTATGTGGATCAAGTGCCTTCCTCTTCTCAGAGGGAATCCTGGCCCATGCACGTGAACCAAAAATACAGAAGTGGGTCACTTCCAGTTTGAGGCCACTCCAAGCCTCGTAGGGGGTCTTATCCTTGACAAATGTATGGGGAGATATATTTTGGATGTAGGTTGCAAAATTAAGTACTTCAGCCCATAATATATGTGGAAGTGACTTTGCATGTTACATGAAAGATGTCATCTCTTTTAGAGATCTATTTTTCCGCTCAGCAACTTCTCTTTGCTTCGGATCATAGGGAACTATGTGCTACAATTTAATCCCAACCTCATGAAAAATATTTTGTATCTCATGGTTGACATACTCTCCCTCGTTATCTTTTTGGAGGACTTTGATTTTCTTTCCTGACTGTGTCTCACCAAGGGATTTGAAATCTTTGAGGTGTTGAAAGACCTTTGATTTTTGCCTGAGAAAGAAAATCCATTTGAAGCGTGAGAAATCATCAAAAAAAATGAGTAGGTACCTTGCTTTACTAATTTATGGATGCGGAAAAGGGCCCATGAGGTCACTATGGGAAGATCTAAAGGAAAGGAATCCTTCTGAGTCTTTCCTTTGTCGAATTTCTCTTGAGGGTGTTTTCCAAGAACACATCCCTCACAAATTCCTTTGAAGAAGTGGATGTCAGGTAGACCATCAACCATTCCATGCTTTCTAAGTCATTGCAGATATCTGAAATTAAATTCATGAACCTTTCGTGCCATATCCTACTGCTTTTATCAGCATGGGTAAGCAGTAATGCAAAATCTGATTCAATAAATTTAGAAAATCTGTAGAGTCTAGATTTATGATTTACCTCACCAATAGAAACTCTAGAATTGGTTTGCATGTCATAGATATCCACTACATAAGGTGTGAATATGACTCTCTTTCTGGTGCCAGAGTTTGTCATCTGATACACAGAGAGAAGATTGACAAAAAGTTTGGGAACGTGTAGCGCATTCTCAAAGCTTCCGTTTGTGAGTTCAATTCTTCCTTTGTCAATGACCCCGACTAGAGATTTGTCCCCCATTAGAATAATATGACATTTTCATGCATCCAATGAAGAATAGACTTCTTTTGTGGCTTCCATGTGGTGTTATGCACTTGAATCTATGATTCAAGCATCAAGAGAGGAGTTGATGGAAATCAAAGCATGGCTAGAATTGTTTTTCTTGGGATTCTGATCTTCTGGCTTCTTCTTCTTGGTACCCTCGGGGATGTGATCTCCAAGGTTGTTTTGCTGAAGTATTTGGGCCATTTGATCTATCTATTTCTACATACATGCAGATTCTGGATGGAATCCTTTATGGAAGTAAGTGCATTTCTCCCCTTTTCTTCCCTTTCCCCTTTCCACCTTTGGATCCGGAGGCATCGTTGAAGGGTTTTGAGTAGACTTCCTTCTTTGGATTTGCATGTGCTTTCATTTTTTATTTTCCTTTATATTTATGATATTGATGACCACTACCATAGTTCATAGTAAGTGCATGCGCCTTTGGGCCTTTGATTTTTCCCATATTGATGAGCTTGTTCTTCTCTTGTGTCAGAGACTCGATAAAGACCTTAAGAGAGGGCATCATCCAGGTGGCTCTAGAGGCAATCCTAACTGAATGAAATGTAGATAAAAACACTTAGTATTCTAGACCAAGTTTGGAGAGAATGGTAATAACGATTTGTTTCTCCTCCTTATATTTATCAACCCTGCAAGCCTTGAGTTGCGACAACAAATCCTTATATTTGGTAAAGAATTATTGGAGATTATCGAAGGTTTTTGGATCCAAAGTGAGAAATTCCACCTCAAGCATGTGTCCCCTCATATTGTCCTATTTTCCAAAAATCCCTTCCATGGTGGTCCAGGCTTCAATGGGGGTTTTACAGGAGGATATGTGAAAGATGAGTTCAGGAGAAATGAGCCTGCAAATAGTTCCAAACGCTTCATCCATTCGATTTAGATACTTAGATTTTTCTATGGATGATGTGGGTTCGGTCTCTGTGTTCATGGTTAACCTATATAATCCTCTGCCTTGAAGATTCATTATCATATTCTCCTTCCATGCAAAGAAATTGTATGGTGTAAGAATGAATTCTTTTGGAAATTCCATTTTTATGTTGTCTTCAATCTTCAGTATCTGCAAAAATAATCTGGTGTGTCTTTTCCCTAGCAGTCTGTCGGCTCTGATACCATGTAAATGTGTTGAACCTGCACAGAATAAATCTAGCTGGAAAATCACATACATAATTTGTAACGAAAATATGAGAAAAGAGAAGCATGAGATAAAGAATGGAAGAATTCTCATTAACCAAATGCATGAATGATAATTTACACATGATATAATTTGGATAACTCAACAAATGTGCATTGGAGAAAAAGACAATGCAACGTAGTGGTGGTATAGAGTGATCTGGACACACACCAACAATTACGAGAGTGAACTTCCACCTAGTCTGAGTTAACTAGTCTCTCAGTCTTCAATTAACTTACTGAAACAGAGTGAAGTGAGGAGGAGATCAGGGAATCATGAGTAATGCACTAGTCTAGTGATAATCGAAAGGACAATGCACACTAGCTAGTGATGATCCCAATGTGGCATGGTGATGATCCCAATGTGACATCTAGACTCCACTCAGTTGATCAAATTGAAGAGTGAACTGAAGAGAATATTCTCTTAGAGGGATATTCTCCCTAAACTATAGGAGATTGAATAATGACTAATAAACATAGGGAAAACATTAGGAAAAATAAATCCCAGGTGTATGTGAAGTATCTCCAACATTGGGGAGTAGAGAAAACTGTGAGTGCATTCAGAGAAATCAGTGGTTTAACTTCTGGTGGATCAATGAGATGATTAAGATCATATGGTGGGGGTAGCTCAGGTATAGGAGAAACATTTTCCTCTACTTCAGAAACATCCTCCAACATAGCCATACAAATATTACATTCCTTACACTTGTGCCCCGGAAACTAATTTCCATCACAATTATAACAAAGACCCTTAAGTTGGAGTTCAACCATTTCTTCTCAAGTCAATTTATGGATCTTGAGGGGAGTGGCAGGAGGAGCGGGCAGTGTGGGTTTAGGGCGAGGAATAAAAGGTGTTTTTATGGTTTGGGATGATATGTCTCGTTGTGCTTCATTTTCCAGTTTTATAGCTTCCAACCAAGTCTATGGGTGAGCCATGAGGACATGAGCACATATTTCATCCTTGAGGCCACTGATAAAGAATTCCCTGAAAAAATCATATGTCGTGCCCTCCGTCGTGAAAGCCAATTGTTCAAAGACAACTATAAACTCTTTTGTTGGAATAGTGAGAGGGGGGGGGGTGAATCAGTATGAGCACAATTAATACTTTTAATCACAATATAAAACCTGCAATAATATCACGAGTATTTAAAACATCATAATTCAATGCATATACATCACATAAACATAGTACACCAGAATTTTACGTGGAAACCCAATGTGGGAGAAAACCACATAATGTTTTTCTTATTTTTCAAAGAGTACATTAGTTTTTTTTTGTTGGCTATACTATCCCTGACCTGCAAGGCTGGCCTGTGGCTAAGATTCCATGACCTAGAGGCATCTAAGCTGTCAAAATCACCCGAGGATCGCACCAACCCTTAACATGGTTGGATTTGAGGTGTTGACATGGGTTTTGAACCGATGAATTTCACTTACAGAGTGCCTTAAAAACTCACTATCTCACCGACTTCTCTATACCTCGGGAACTATCAAAGAGTACATTCATTGGAAGCACCAACTTCCTATTTCTCCAGCTACAACTGGAAGGAGGCTCCAACCCCCTATTTACAAGCTGCAACCTGAAGGAAGCTCCAACTACCTAATTTTCTGGCTCCAACCAAAAGGACGATACAAGCCCCTTTCCTTACCCCTTCCAATTGCTCTGAAATATAAATGTAGACCAATCTTTCACTACCACATCAACTTTTCATTGTCCCTATCGCTAGACTGATATACCATCACTGTCACCACAACCTGTCACTGTCAAGTTGTCACCACAACCTCTGATCTTGTAGATGACCTTGTGTATGTGATCACATACCTTCATACCTTCCTCAACTTCAACATCAAGATAATATCATCTTCATCAACCTTTACCTCAGTCTCACGAGACTAGTTTTGGATTAATCACAAACCCTAACTTTCAACAAGAATAACTTTGTACTTGTAATGAATAAAAGTTTGAAACGTGTACCCAACTGTTTTCATTATGTCTTATAAAATTCCTCCAAGTTTCACTCCTTGAATCATTCCTGAAAAGGTGTTATAGAGAAAATGGAAGACCTTGCTGAATTATGGCCTATTCTAGAGAGCGAACTTGTACAGCATGCCACGTGCTCAATATTTGATATCTTATTCTGAAAAAATAAACAAAGCCTGTAATATTTCCATTGAAATTTGTCTCGCATCAATTTGATTCTCTATGAAGAAGTTATGACTATTTTACTCGGAACACATGTTTAAAACTAGTTTCAAGACTAGTCAAAATCCATATCTTCCACAAAGTGTATCTCCAAAAGTACAACGACCCAGAAGCTGAAATGTCTACCAAAAGTACCTTGATATGTCTTCTCTATAGCCTCTATTTTTTTCTATTTGAATAATTCTATAAAGATAGTTATAGAAAAAATGGTAAGATGACCTGTAAATAACACACCTTAGAACACACAATCAAAAACTTCATCCTCCCTTGAATTTCGACCTTCTTTACTTCACCTTCCCTCTGAAATTCACCTCACTGCCTCAAATCTCCAACCTGTATTCTTGGAAGTGATTACACAAAAGTGATTTGCAATTGACTCTTATATGTTCTTTAAAGTGAAATTTCTTAATGACATGCAACTTCCATGCAACTCATGATGGCATGCAACTCACATGCAACCTGTTATCTTCTGTTTATTGCCACTTTACTTCGACATGCAACTTTGTTCAAGGGTCAATATTCCAACATCTAAACTTTCGATAATTAATTAATATTTTTCGACAATTAATTAATCTTTGTTGCAACCACTTTGACTGGTCAAGCTTCTTGACGATCTTCTAGAGGATTCTAGAATATTCTTGAGGGTCCTCCATCTTCACAGAGCCATATCTCCTCAACTGTGAGGAACTACGCGACATACCATATATCACTGGAAATGGCATGACATGTATTATCCATCTATGATAGTCTTACCTACAAGTATACTAACCTTCATGCCTTTATTCCTCGATCAACTATGAGTTCCATGACCAACCTTCCATGGGATCCTCTCACATGGATCATATACCAAGGACACCTATTAACCAGATGTCCACCATCACCAACACATTCCTCTACCAATCATGTACCGAAACCAACATACCAACACAAGATATGTTCCTATACCATACCATGTACCAATCTGTACCATGCATCAACCATGTACCTTGAAATTGTACCATGCATCAACTATATGATGCCATAAACCATGTACCATAAGATATTCCAAACAAGTAATACCAATGGTGTACCTCAACCAAGTACCATCATCACCAAGAGATGTACCCTATCCATGTGCTACCATATACCAAGTGTATACCTTAACAATGTGTCAATATCAATGGTAGAACTCTAACATGACAACCAACTATCCAATGATCTTGTCCACATCTCTGGGGATTCCAGACTTCTCCAAGGGTTGACATCAATGACAACCAACTGTACAATATCTTCCACTGGGCCAATTTGTTTCAACGTGGTGAAATGACCTAAATAATGGGTGTCACTGTCAAAGCGGTCATAGATTGCTGCAACAAACTGTGTCCAATCCACATACCCTTGGTATTACTTTATACACCATTTCCACCATTACCAGCGTTCATGATCCAAATGGATAACACCATAACGAAGTTTGGCTAGCTCATCGGTAATGCCATGCAAATAGAAGTAATGTTCCATTTGGGCGACCCATCCTATGGGTTTTGAGCCATCAAATTTGTTCACATCCACTCTAGGAAGGAGTAGGTCACGCTGAAATTGGTGGGAGTGGGAATTTGAGGAAGTCTCACCTTCAGGGTGGAGATTTTGGTTAGATGAGATATGGATTCCGGGAATATTCATTTTGGCAGAGAGATGGATAGTGAAGGATTCAAGGTGACTTGCAAGTTGGGCAGAAAGTTCTTGTTTCAGGTTTTCCATTTTTGCATCTATGGCAGCATGCATGGTGGCATTGATTTGCTTCAATTCTTTCTGGGTCATGGAGAAATTAGATGACAAGGTATTGAGGCGTGATTCAAGGTCTTGGTTGCAAGTGTGGGCCATGGTGAAAGGGGGGCACAGGAAAGGAGCGGGTGGGTCCACACAGAAAATGGGTTAGGGGTGAAGGGTATCACAATGATCAGGGCGAAAAGGGGAATCCAATGGGGTAGGTCCCAAAGAAGGGGGTCAGGACCATAGAGAAAAAAATGTGAAAAATGATAGGTATTACTGTGATAAGAATGAAAAGAGCAATCCATTAGGATAGGTCTCAAATAAGGGTGCAGGCAGGCCCCAATGTTTTTTTCTTTTCTACTCCTGCAGAGTTATACTCTGATCTGAATAATACTGCAATGCCAAAATACCCAAAGTATTAACATGAAAAAATGTGTAGTAAATTCACAACCAAAATGCAGGAGGTAAGGTTGTACGACAATAAATCTTGTCTATTATTTTTCCATCCCAAAGGTTAAAGTTTTCAAGGTTCCTATAGACAAGGGTTTTCCCTGTGCTATATCTCTCTGATATATGTGTGGGTTCGAACAATAGTAGTCGACCCAATATCTCAGGGCACCAACTAAGGAGGCTATATCGTACCCTTAGCCATACTACCCAATTACTCAGGTACTAGACAGTATCTTCCCAAGTGATGTTGTCGATGACACTATAGTAGTCAGGCGGTCGATCAGTTGATCTATGGAGGGTTTTAGGATACCTAGGCCATTCCGTATACATGTGTTATTTGATGCGCTACCAATCAAAGGGGTACCAACATGGGTTACAAGGGTGTCCAACAATGTGAGCTTAATTACCTCTTGTATTCCCTATGTGTATGCTTCCCTGACCAATGATTTATGCGCTAAACGACTGATCTTTGTAGTTTTAAGACACCACAACACGTCTCTACCCTGAAAAAAGTAACCCACAATTCCTGCCAAGGAAAGTGGTATGATACCACTTGTTAGGTACCAGATCTATTATAATACTAGAAAAGAGAAATATTATAGAGAATAACAACTAAATAGGAACAAGAAATAGAAATACTGCCGAGAATAACAAAGGAACAACAAATAATATGGAACCACAACACCAAATTAATATCATTATTGATAGGAAACAATGTTCACTTGCCTCTTCAAGGGGGAAACCTCCAGTAGAGCAAAGATCTATTGCAACAATTATCAAGACAAATAATTCCCATGCCTTTGATTCCTATTTATACAAATTCTATCTACCAAAAGAACAATCTAGAGGAATATCTTTCTAGAAGCGAAAGATTCTATTAGGTCTTCTTACATTTGAATTATTCTTCCTTATTACTGTGCCTTATTAATATCGACCTTTATTACATGGAAAATACATCATTCTACCTACATGAGGGGTTAGGGAGGTTAGATCCCTAACAATCCAACCATTAGGACTGGGGATTTTATATTTTAGGAAAGAATGGAGGACTCCCAGGAGTTGATCATCTAAAATTGACTAAAATAACTCTTCATTTTCTTCTAAATCCACCAACCTTGGAAACTTCCTAAGTAATGTGAACATATAAACTATATTTTCATGGTTTGGTGCTTTAAATAATGCATTGAAATGTGATACTCCCAACCTAGCCAACTCCTCAAACCCTTTGACCCAATTATCGGTTTCATCCTTCAATTCCCAAATAGTGTTGACATGCTTGCGATGATTAGAAAATTTTTGAAATTATTTTGTGTTTTGATCTCCAGCCTTAAGTCATAGCGCTCTATTTTTCAACCTCCACTCCTTTTCCTTCTCAAGAAGGATTTTGGTCCTTTGCTATTCGAAAGGACGAATGCGCTCCACAAAAGATTGTGTGTTATTCCTTGTTCTACTTTATTCATAGAAGAATTCCAATTCATGCTTGAGCTCCTTGAGAGATATTGATCTATATATATGCTTATCCTATTCCCATTCAACCACCATCTTCTTAATCCTAGAAAGACCTACTATAAACTGTACACAAGTTGAGGTTCTCAGATTTGCCTAAAATCTAGGCCAATTTTCCTTAATAAAGGAATGAAAGTCCTCCTCCTCGCTCCATGACAAGTTATATTTGAAGAGATCCCCTTGATTTCAAAGCACCTTTATTGATTTCCAATAAAGTAGAAAAATGATATGATATACGAATTTTCCCAACCCATGAACGATACTAATCAATCTCCTATAGAAAATCTCGGTGGGATAAAAATCGATCCAATATTTTTAATACAACATTATCCCCACTTCTATTGTTCGTCCAATTCAAATCAATTTGCATTGGTTCTACATCCACCAACACGATTGTTGACAACGATTTTTGTCAACAGTACTTAGCCGACAAAGTGTTGTCAGGCTCCCCCTCTCATTTCACAATCGCTTGCACAAAGTCTTGTGTGCTCCCGCTGAGTTGTTGCTACACATTCAAAGAAGATGTCATTAAAGAATATTTTAATTCATGATAAAGATGGTCGGTGATCAATTTTGAAGTTGCACAATTTACAGACTCTGAGATAGACACAAGTGCATTGGGCAAAGATGATATGGTACTAGATAAGGTTGTGAGTCTCTTGAACTATTAGAGATTAATATCTCATTTCTCATATACATCTCTTTACTTTATCACCCGATGCTTCACTTTATTACTTTAATTTTAGCTCATAATTCTGGGCACTTTTTCATGACATACCAAAAATTAAATACATCATAAATTGGCCATATTGTTTCCCTTGATTAAAACCATGTATGGACCTTTGATTTTATTAACTCAATCCATATCATACCACTTCTTTCATGCACCACCTTTTCAAAAAAAAACTATACCTCATAATTCAATTTCCAATACTTTTAATTATAGCATTATGTCATATATTTGGGATATGATTTTGATACTTTCTCAGCCCATGCCAAAAACAAAATTATATCTTTATTTCCATGTTGTTTTTCACATGTCTAAGAAATCTAGGTCTCCACTTTATCTTTAAACGTGGATCAAACTTCCTAATGTTTTGAAACCACTCCATCATGTTTTATACACGTCTTTTCCATTTTTCAAGAACCAACCTTATTATTAAGGTTGTATTTATTAAAGCTCTCATTCAAAGCACCTTATGCCCTCTTAAAATAAAAATAAAAACCAATGTCAAAAGAAAAACTTCCAGGATGGTAGGCGATGCCTATTTGAAGGATATCATGACACGCTTTCAAGTGCCAAATGAGATGGATTACACACAGGCAGCACACTCCTCCAACGTACGCTAAAAGCAAGTGGTGCAGCTTGGAGGGAAGATTGTGAATTTGTATGAGAAGTATTTAAATGAAAATCATTTCCTTCTCGCTTGCACTATTTCTGTTTTTTTTTTAAATCATTAGTTATCTTCAACTTTATTTATTTAATGTTTTAATTTCAAAATATAAAAAAAAAAGTTATATAAATCTTTAAAAGACAAATTAATTGTATTTATTGTAAACAATTATGTCTATAAAATTTGTTTACTATTTAATTAATGTATATAAACTTAGTTTATTTAAAAAAAAAAAAAAATCTTTACTTTCTAAACTTAAAAACTAAAAAAAAAAAAAATCATAAAATTTTATATATAAATATGTTTTAATGTATAAGCTCTTTTGTTTCTTCACTATTTTGATTTATTATGTCATAGTCATCCTAACTTCTAAATAAAAAACATAAAAAGTTATATAAAAAAAAATGTTGCAGTGTGTTGATTTATTATGTCATAGTTATCCCAACTTCTAAATAAAAAACATAAAAAGTTATATCAAGAAAATGTTACCTCACCGTATGCTTCAAATTAATGTTATAAGTTTTTTTTTTAATTGGCTTACTTTAAATCTAGTATAGTTTATTAATTTTTGTAGCTTTTAGTTAGCTTTATTTTAATTTATCTTTTGTTAAAATAAACAAAAACATTGTTTTCTACTTTTATCATTTGTTTTTCTTTATTCATTTTCATTTTATTATTTCAATTGTAAAAAATCTCACATAGAAATAACTGAATTATAAATAGCACAAAATCATATAAAAATAAAAAATGTCAAAAGTTAAAATACAAGGCAAAGAGATCTATGCTTGGACCGTAGGTTAGTAGAAAGTTAGCCTAGAGTTCAACGTGTGTTCTTGTCTAGGGCTTTAAGTCTAGGGTGATATTCCCGCTTCTTCTCGCCGAGCCCCGCGAGAGGTTGAATTTGTTGATGTTGGAAACTTCTTAGTCTTTTTGCGTCAACAACGACTCTTTCAAATTGATCCACAAAGAAAGAAGTCAATCTATCCTCGCGGGCCACATTGCCCCATACCTCTTCTCTACTCAATGTTAAGTTTAAGTCTCCCCTGATAACTAAATTGTCTAGGTGAATATAGTTGATCCTGCATTATACGACCAATAATTCTCCCTGTTTTGATAGGGGCCATAAAAGTTCAAAATGGCCATGTCTAAATCCATCTCAAGACTATGAAGAGAATTCATAATGCCCGATCGAACAACAAAAGAATGACTTTTATGTACCAAATTCTTAAAATGTCATAACAAAACAAAAGTACACACCATGTACATAATGTGAGCGTGGAGCACAAATCTAATATAGATAAGTTATACAATAACTCCTTAATAATAGGAGAACCTCCTCCAAATACCCAATTACATTCATACACCACAATTCATATGTCCTCAATAATGAATACATGATCTCTGTATATACCTATTCACACCTACACATGAGGCCCCTTTACTATTAGGTCGACCCTATTACATATATATTTATACATTACATGTACATTTAACCCTATATATTCCCTCCCTTGGGGTCATATCATATACATTTAACCAATTATATTCCCCCCTTGGGTCATAATATAATGCCCTCTTTCAAAAAGCTTTGTCCTTAAAGCTCTAATACCAAATGTGATGTACCAAATGTTTAAAATATCATAACAAAACATAAGTACACACCATGTTCAAAACGTGAGTGTGGAGCACAAATCCAAGATAGATAAGTTATACAATAACTCCTTAAAGAATAGGAGAACCTCCTCCAATTAACCAATTACATTCATACCTCACAATTCACATCCCTCAATAATGAATACATGATCTCTATATATACCTATTCACACCTACACATGAAACCCCTTTACTATTAGGCCAACCCCATTACATATATATTCACATTACATGTACATTTAGCCCCATATATTCCCCACCTTGGGATCATATCATATACATATAACCCTATATATGCCCCCCTTGGGTCATAACATAGTACCCTCCTTCAAAAATCTTTGTCCTCAAAGCTTTGCAATTAAAGGCTTCACATGTGATGAAAGCAAGTAATATGATTTTCTTATGTTCCTACTTTCTTCTTTCCAGTGATGATGATCCATCCATCAAAAATCAATTCTTTTAAGCCGTAATCCTTGGTGGCCAGTTGTTGCATACTTTTATTTCCCTTGATTCCATGTATTCTTGTTGAAGCTTCTCCAATTTGTAGTACATGTTGTTCTATGATAATATCTTGTTGAATATTGATTTTTTTATGCCTTGTTCCATGAATATTGATAAATTTTCCATCTTATTCCTTGATAATGTTGATATCAACCTTCATGTATTCCTTGAAATCTTTCTTGGTAATGAGGGTGTCAATATGGTTTCACATTTGACAGTTTTTCTTCACTTTGCACACCCATTTTGTATATATTCTTTTCAGAGGAAATATAATCCTCTATCCTCTTTGCTTGGTATTTTATTACTCTAACCTTAGAGATAATACCATCATATTTGGCATGTACATCCTATAGATGAAGTTCAACTTCTTCAAGTATCTTTTGGTGACCTTCTTGAATCTTTTCTTCTTTCTTCTTGTTAGGATATTTAGAAACTTAGGAGTTAGTTAATATCAACTTGGTCTAATGTGTCATTAGGTAAAATTGTGTTTCTTAGTGTGTTTGTTTAGTATGTATTTGTAGTTAGGAAATATGATAGTCATGATATGTTCTCAACATAGAGTGATATTACGATTCATATTCTCCTCGATCTTAATGGCTACACTGATCCATGTCTTAGCACCCGATTGGTCCACAATATCTATTTAAAGAGCATGGAGGGTCATTTCATGATGATTGATTGTGAGAAACTCTCTTGTAAATATCTCTGAGTATGTTGATCATTTGAGACAAATCTTTGATCGATGCAGAAGACATGGGATTTCTTTAAATCCAAAGAAAAAAAAAATTGATGTAAAATAAGGTAAACTCTTGGGTTTTATCATTTCAAAACTTGGAATTCTAATAGATTTTGAAAGGACTAAAGATATTTCATAAATTTATTTCCCTCACAATAAGAAAAATATGCAATCTTTCTTGGGAAAAATAAATTTTGTGAGGAGATTTGTCCCTAGTTTTGTTGAAATAGCTAAACCTTTGCCGGACATAATAAAAAAGAATTTTTCATTTAAGTGGGAAGATAATTAAAGATAATATTTAAAAAACATTAAGGAAGCAATTGTTCAAGCTTCCACTCTTATGAATCCATATTTTGAAAAGGAATTCATTTTGTATACCTTTGCATTTGATTTTTCTTATGTAGCTTCTTTGACTAAAAAAACACAGAAGGTTTTAAAGTCCCAATATATTTCATGAGTTTTGGATTACAAGGTGTCGAACTAAAGTATCCTAGCATTGATAAACATGATTACAACGTTTTCAAAGTAGTTAAGCATTTTCTCCCATATCTTTTGAAGTCACATACAAAATTCATCGTGCCACATCTGTTACGAGGAAAATATCTCTATGGCTAGGGGTAAACCCCAACAAATGGAATGACACATAGAAATCAAATCTAATCCCAAGTATGCTATATAAAAGAAATGCTAACAAGACAAGGCTAAGAGGCTACCTCGTCCGGACGTTCGAAGAAGACCATTGTTGAGCACATGACCCAAAGATTTATACCTTCAACTTGTCCTCAACAACCAAGATACACAAGCATATGGTGATAATATATAATGTTAGCATATAAATCAACATAATCCATTAACATACATGAAAATAACGCCCATGGAATAATAATTCAAATATTTTCAAGATATCAATTGGATGAGAAAAGAGTATTTCTATTAAAATAATCAGTAGAATTACATAGGTGACAAACTTCTGTAACGACACATATCGAAACCGAGAAACCAATTCCCTCTAGATGAACCTCCACCAAAGGCAAGATCAAATATAGGATTCAATGAGGTTCTCCATCACAAATAAGGTAGAGCTTGGGGGCTAAACAAAAGGAGTTCAGACTTTCAAGGACAAAGGGACGCAGACTCAATATGAAGTGAAATTTCTCCAGAGTGTCTTTACTATCAAAGTTGAATTGTTGAATCCCTCAAGGCTTGGATATGACTCAATTTATATCCTTCAAATGGAACTGAAGAGCCGAGTCGGATCGTTTCCAGTATATGGAAGGTCAAGGATCATGGATCTCATGACATGGCATGGAACCTCGACATAATTTTTAATTTTTAGCACCAAACCCGATGTACGCGGGTTGTAGTGGAGCAACCTGGGTGTACACTTCTTGTATAACTAATAGGGTGCGTATATGTGGAAAAATGTGCATTTTTTGCTATGGAATGAACAAAAAGGGGAGTTCAAGTATGTAGAGGGTAATGGAAGGCCATCTAAGCTAGTTGCATGGAGTGAGGAAAAAAAATTTGTAACAAATGTCCCCTATTGTGTGAGGTCATACGACTATCTGCGATGGTTGAAATACATTATAATTCCCAGAAGTGGAGTAATGAAGACTCAGTTGGAAGTACTAGTTGCTCATAAGAATATTACAATCCATAATGACTTTTTACACATGGATGCCAATTTGAATTACACTGCAAATCCATGTGGAAATATATCAAATAGTTGTTCATGGACATGAATAGGAAATACAAAGAGGAAATATGCCATAGGATATCATAGTCACGAACAAATCACAGTGGAATTCAGTCTCAAAATCAACTGAAGGTATCTATATACAATGGAGTAGAATTTGATCTCCCATGATCACTAAATCCATATAGGTATTGGTCCAATGAAATACAACAACAGATGAGGAATGATGCTATTGTAAGATGGAGGTATTCTACACTGTTCACCGAAGGTGCAAGTCTACATCATGTGAATAAAGGAGTCGAGGTCGAACACAATGAGTCTTCATTTGATTACCAGTCATTAAGGTATATCGTTAACAAATGCGAGACAACCCATCGATAATGAAAGTAGGTATCAAAGAACTGAGTAAATTCTATAAGTATGAATAAGGGTGTTGAGGTCGAACACTTGAAGAATCCATCGATCATGAGCATTGATGTATTACCAATTGTCGATGGCATGAGAACTTGCCACTAATGAATGCAAGTTGTAAAGGATATATGGAAGGCATTGTGTGGCTAGTGATGGAAATTGCAGAGGTAAGAAGCTTATAACAAGAAAGATGGAACCAACAATAGGCTCAATAATGCAAGCAAGATGATGTAATTCAATTACAACTTAGCACCAAAAATGTCATGTTTTGTAGATTTAGTCCCCTAGGCCTGAAAAAGTATAAAATAATACCCAAGAGAACTCTTCTAGCCAATGGTGACTAGAGTATTCATTTTTCGTAAGTAGTCTACTTGGTCCGGAAAAGGGTTAAAACTATACCAAATAGACGTCCTTTCAAATCCATTTAACGAGTGTGAAAGAGACAAGTTGACTCAACAATATTTTTCGTTTTTTCGGGAGTCAGAAAAGAGCTTAACCAAGACTTAGGGGGAGTCCCATAGGTAACGGTCAGAATGCTTGTGAGTAAGAAAATGGGGTTTGAACGCAAAGTCATATCAGTACTATAAGGAACTCTTGGTCCTATGGAATAACTTATGCATGGGCACTAAATGACATAAAGGTTCTAACTAGGGAACCCATGTTTGGTAAGCCTCTTCCACTTAATAACGAGACTTCTAGTAGCAGTGAGAAGGTTATGTGTCGCTAATAAATGGGTTCGTACCTAGGGTTTATGGATCACGG
Organism: Picea engelmannii; assembly: GCA_009831015.1. Lineage (NCBI taxonomy): Eukaryota > Viridiplantae > Streptophyta > Pinopsida > Pinales > Pinaceae > Picea > Picea engelmannii. Next base: position 80,151 of record ML825295.1, on the reverse strand, counting down.
TCATAGGATAATGCAAGAATGCAAAACGGAGTGAAAACCTATCCTATATGTCGGTGGAAGAATATACCTGTCGAAGGCATCAACGGGTGGTAGGACACTAGAAGCCATAAAAATTCCTAGGCAAAACCACTAAAAACCAAGTCTTTCCACTGTGCTATTAGTCCATAGGGTCATAAAATAGCAAAGAACTATAGAAATTGGGTAAAAAAATTATATTAATAGTAAAAATAGAACATTTTACCATACCATTTGAGTTTTTTCACCCACATAGTGCATTTTAGGCCATTTTTCCCACGATCTTAAAGTGTTGATTGTGGGAGCTACGATTAACGGAATCAACAATCATCTGGACCAAGTAAGTGCCCATTCCCTCTCCTTCAATTTAAATGGTTTAAATTCTAGTTTTAGGTCCCATCTTTTTAGTATTAGAGGGCGTAACATGGAAACTAGGGTGTACGGGGGTGACCGATCATCAGGTCACATATACAACCCTATATACACGGGTAAAGAGAAACATGCATGTGTATATGAATCCATGTACATGAGTGTTATCAAGTTAGCCCGTGTACAAGTCTGTGAACAATATTTTGAAACGGTTTTAACTCAAAAAATGGTTTCTCCTTTGCAGGATGGTTATTGAATGGAGAGAAATGGAGCATGCATAGATAGATGCAGCAGTGGGAAGAGATGAAAGGGCCCAACAAGATTTAAAATGATGTGGCCTGTATAAATTTTGGGCTCTCAAGGGAATGAGGGCTCAGGTGAGGTTACTCCAGTTACTGGTAAACTATTTACTCCAGTTATTGGTAAACTATTGGGATCCAGAGACAGAGTCCTTCAATCTCGATGGGAAACCATTGAGGATTGAAGTGGACGATATATACTTTATCACATGATTGTCTTGACGAGGTGAGGTAGTGAATCTCAAGGCCCGAGGGACTGGAGGTGGTATGACTATGGAGGAGTACATTTCCACCCACAGTATTGCAAGCACAGATAAAATAGGGATCCAATTCCCTATCATGTAAATCAAGAACCTGAGTTTAAAGATCGTCGTTCTTGTACTCACACGGATTTCGGGGTCGGCCTCGTTGCACCAGGCACCAAGGCCACTCATGTTATATGCGGTGGATTGTTTAAGACCCATTGTTTATTACTGGTGTACCTCATTGTTGGCTAACATGAAGAGCCAGTTGACGGATTGCAAACAAGGGATAATGAGAAATTCCAAATTTGCATCCATACTTTATAGTTTTTTCTTTGAGAGGGTTCCAAGTTTGAGCCCTAGAGTAGAGATTACTCCCCATGGACTACGCGATTCAGCCATGTCACAATGGACCGACGTGATGAGGTGGCTAGGAGGTAGTAGGGTTCCAACCCCCTACAATGATGAGTTCTTTTTCTGGTGGTGCCGACAGGTCATAGCCATTGATGACTATTCTTATGGAGGGATCGACTTCATAGGGGATACTAACATGGTTTTTCCACCAAGTTCTGACTACGGTGATATTGGTAAGAAATGTTTTTATATATTTCATTTTTTGCGTTTTTCAATTTTGATAAAGGAAAAATAAAAAAACGCAAATATTTTTGCACGGTATCAAGTATTAACAATTTCTTTGTTATGCAGACGTAGGTCCACAATGACCAGAGGCATTCCCATGAAATCGACGGAGGGGTCGAGGAGATGAGATAGTGGGAGGGGACGTGGAGATAGTGCTACAGAATATGCAGGGTAACCTATCTCGATTGATGCACATGATTCATATGGTTCAAGTGGAGGATCTGCTAGAGGCAATGCAATGACAGGTGGTCAATGTACCCCATGTGTGGGTGCGACTCTTCTGGCATCTTGCAAACGTCATAGTGTGCTATCATGATACTCATCCGACGCCATAGGCATAGATGCCATGGTTATGTTATATACTGGCCATATATGTATTTTGAGGGTGTGAGACCCATTTTGTACTATGACACCATATTTTTTGAACTCGAAAGGATGGAATATGAAAATTTGGGTCTTTAGCTTTACCTATATATGTTACAATGTGTAAGTGTATGAATGTGTTTTCTTTGCTTAGTTATGTGAAAAATGTCAATCTAAAATAAATTAGCATATGCATCAGATACATGATTAGAACTTCTAGGGATGTGATTATAAGTAAGAAAATCAAAGTATCGTTCCAAAAGTCGTACCCGTAGGAATCGTCGGAGTAGAGTAGGATCTCGTACACAGTAAATGTCGTTCAATTGACATAGGACTAACTAGGAGTCCAGGAGAAATTTTAAATATATAGCACCATGTGAAATGGCGTCGCATAATAGCTATATAACGACGCTATACTTAGCCACATTATTCATTGATGGCTCCAAAAGAACGCCACCTAAAGACACCAGTTGGCCCTCGGGTGATTAAATGACCCAAGCAGCAGAAGCCATGTTTTGCGTATGACGACTGGCACCGTCTGTGAATCCTAAGTAAATATAATACCTCGTTGACATATGCCAACCAAGGGAAAACTTTATAAGCAAGTTGATGACACAAAGGAAAAGATAAATAAGTATATACAGTAAGATACACTAGTATACAAAGGTCACACCCAAGTTTGAGGGATCAAGCATAATACCTTTGCATTTCCTATTCATGGCCATGAACAATTGTTTGGTATATTTTCACATGGATCTGTAGTGTAATTCAAATTGGCATCCATGTGCACAAATTCATTATGAAATGTAATATTCTTATGAGCAACTAGTTCGTCCAGCTGGGTCTCCATTACTCCACTTATAGGAATTATAATATATTTCGGCCATCGCAGATACTGCTCTGACCTCACACATTAGGGGGCATCTATTATAGAAAGATTAGCCTCACCCCATGCAAACTTGCTCATATGTCATTTTCCATTTCCCTATGCAAACTTGAAGTCCCTTTTTATAGTTCTGAGAGCTAAAAATTGTATTTTTCCACATATACGCACCCTAACATCTATACAACACATGTATACATAGGTTGCACCATTACAACCTGCATACATCGGGTTTTGTGCCCAAAATTAAAAAAGGGTGTCAGGTTTCCATGTCACGTCAAGAGATCTATGATCCTTGACATTCTGTATATTGGAAACGTTTCGAATTAGCCCTTCAGTTCCATTTTAAGGTTATAAATGGGTCATATTCAAGATATGGAGAAGAAGGAGAATAATTCAACTTTGAGAGAAAAGTTACTCTGGAGAAATTATTCACTTCATATTGAGTCTACATCCCTTTGTCCTTTTAAGTCTAAACACATTGTTCAACCCCCAATCTCTTCCCTATTTCATAGAGAACCTCATTATCTCTCTTTTATGAGCTTGCCTTTGGTGTAGGATTGAAGTGGTGGAGTGTTGAAGGAAAATCTCCCTGCAAACAGGTAGATCTCCTCAAAGAGCTAGACTCTTAACTCTAAGACAAAAAGTGCTTATCATGGTCACTGACTTCCTTTTAGGTCTACACAAACTAATGCATGAAGAGGAAGGAGGAAAGACGTACCTTTTACCGGTGTTTGTCCCTGCACGCTCCGAGTTGAGCTCCGATCTTTCACTCCCCGATGGATCTTGTAGACAAACAAAGTACGACCACTTCCTACTCTATCAAGATTAGTCCGAAATAGATCTATCTACTAAAGAGACAAATTCATGTGAGATTGAACATGAATTAGAAAGAAATAGGCCAAGCAAATTATATTAATGAGGACAAAACATTACTTACAGCCGTAGATGGAATGCGACAGTTCTGCCAAGTCCTCCTTGTCTAACCCTTGCTCAAAAGCTCCACGGTCTGAATGATGATAGCTTCGCTGATTAACCTCTACTTCACTATGTATCACTTATGAGATCATAAGTTTGGTATCATTCTTCCTCCATCTCCCCTTTTTACCATGAGAAAGCTTGCTTATATAGCCTTGGAGAGGCTCAACAACTTGAGATATCTTTGGGGTGAGTTGAGGATTTTCCTCCTTCAGTTAGGGATCTACCCTAATATCATGGCTTGATTGAGGATTCGAATCCAACTGCCTTCTAAGAATGCAAATATCCTTCCCCCATTCTTCTCAACAAATCAACTGCTGCCCAGAATAGGTAGCGCTCCCTCAAAAGGGCACTCAGAGCGTTATAACGCTCCCTAGTAGTGTATAGGGGAGCGCCAGCACTCCTAAGGGTAGGATCACTCCTGCAAAAGGGAAAAGGAGTGTTATAACGCTCCCTGGTAGCTTATAGGGGGGCGCCAACACTCCTGAGAGAGGTATAGGGGAGCGCTCCCCTCCAAAAACTCAGTTTTTTGGGTGCTTTCAGATGGCAAGAGGTTCATAAGCCTGTTGACTCATTTCTCTTCTTCCAAATCAGATGTTTGAGATGTTTCAAGTGTCCTTCTCATGTCGTTATAGGAACGACATAGGCATCATGGCAGTATGATTTCTTTGACACTTGCGACACTTGTGAGCAAAATGCGACACTTGCGACACTTATAATGACGACACTTGCGACACTATCGAAGTGAGTAATTTCGATGTGTAACATGGAGGCCCAGCTAGAAGGGACTTAGTTTCTCGGTTCTGAATGTGCCGACACAAAAAAAATTCACTCATACTCTTATGTTGATTACATTTAATAGAAATACTATTTTCTCATCCAATTAATATCTTGAAAATATTTGAATTGTTATTCCATGGGTGTATTTGTTATGAATATTGATGGATTATGCTATTATATGTGCTAAGTTTATATATTATCACCATATGCTTATGTATCTTGGTTGTTGAGGACAAGTTGCAGGTGTATTGCTTTGAGTTGAATGCTCAATGATGGACTTCATCGAACGTCTAGACGAGGTAGGATCTTTATCTTTTCTTGTTAGCATATTTGTTTATATAGCATACTTGCTATTAGAGTTGATTTATGCAGTCATTTCTGTCTGTTGTGGTTTACCCCATGCCATAGAGTGATTTTCCTCGTAATCGAATTGGCGACCATACTGGGGATTGAATCTTCTTTTTTGGGGTTTGGAGTGTTTTTCTCCTTTGATTTCTCTCGTTTATCTTGAGTTTCTTTTCGTCTGATTGCTTGACAACCTCTTTTAATTTTGAGTCTGAGTTTCTTGGCCTTATCCTTAACCTGGCAGTGTTTCAATACATATACTCGGCTTTTCCCCTGACAGTCGCGTACATACGTGAGGTGTCGTTCTGTAGGAATCGTAATTATACGCGGGTTTCCCTGAGCAGTCACGTACATCATCCTTTTTTTCTTGATTGTTGAGTTTGATGTTTTTGGGTAAGTTTTGATGGTTGTTGAGTCTTCTTAGGTCTCTTTTATGACTATTAAGTGCCTGCAGAGTGATAGGAAACCTTTCATTGGTTGGAATTTCGGGCAGTTTTTCTTTCTCATCATTATTTCCATTGGTTGTCCTTGCATCCTGGGTTGGGTGTTTGCTTCTTGATATTCTACTTGGTTTGTCTATGTTTACATACAGTAGGGTCTTTATATCAAGTTGTTGTTCAGTCCTTGCATTTTCATTCTTTTATATTGAAAATACAAAAACATACATTTTGCATTGTTGGCATTTGATCTTTTGGGTTCTTATCGGTTATCTTAGTACATGTATAGAAAGATTGCATCTTATTTGAAATTATAGAATTGAATTGAAAGTTGCATTTAAAAAAGATTATCATTTATTGGGAATTGAAGTTAGGACTTTGCATTGTATTCATATTCATTTATTTTACTTGCTGAGTCATAACATCATTAGTTTCATGACCACAACTTTTGAGTAAGCAAAGCCACTAAAAGTAACGCTGATAAATTCAAAATTGATTAGAAACGATTTTATTTTTCAGGGTGCACAAACTAGCTTAAGATTTAGAGCCTTGGAATAGGATTTTGTGAGTAAACTTATCCAAGGATATTAAACTCAACATATGTGTCTGACTAAGGGAGTGGTGAAATCTGTTAGCGCTCTGTAATTTGCCCAAGGTTGTGGAGGTAGTCACAGAGGCAACATCAAAACCGCTTTGAGTCAAGGATCTATCCCTCCAAGACTCAGAGAGAGATCTCTATGTTAGATTTAGATTTGTTTGGAATAGGATATTAGGCTAGCTAATGGTTTCAGAGTTTGGATTTTGAAGTTTATAATATTTGAGAGATTGAGAGCTGTGCTTTCCATTGGGCCATGGGATCTATATATCAAACCAGGGATCTATCTCAGGCATAATAAGATCTTATCCACAGGGCAAGAAAACAAGACCATTGGATCTGATGGAATCAAGTGGAATGGATGATGAGAAAATATTACAGGCCCATCAAGCAAAGGAGCATCTAAGAATTTATGTGCTTAACTTTAGAAGAAAACATGAAGATCATTAAAAAGGTAGAGACAGACAGTAATTAAACAAATTTTTCTCTTAGTCTTTCTTTTAATTGATGAGATAGAGAGATACATATATGGAATTACAGAGAAAGAAAACATTTACATAGAGAAAAAACATCACCAAGAAGTCTCACGCAGGAATCCTGTGAACCATGCCTTATTATTTCTGGTAGATCATTTGGAATGTTATAAAGTATCCCCTTAAGGGTTGGGAATGAATAATTCAACAATCCCCCTCTCCATATTTTCCTTATTAAAATATATAAACCGACTCTCTCCAGGATCAGGAGGTCGAGTTCAACCGCCTCGGCAAAAAATAGCAACAAATTCCCAAAAATCCTAAATTGTCTGCCATGAAAGACGGGCCGAATTTCTGCAAAAAAGGGGTTCGAACAGACATCTGTTTCTCTTCAATGCTGACACCTGGGAAAAAACTGAAGGATTTTATTGTAGATGAGTATGTTGCAGACAAAAACCTCTTTTGGTTTCACCAAATTATCCTCCAGCTCACCGTAACATCTCCCGTAAAATCGGGACTGTAACAGGAAAACCAAAAATCTGAAAAATGAGGCTGAAAGACAGCTTTGATTCTCCCAACTGGTTGCACCTTTGCAAAATATGGAAGAGGTTTTTTATCTTCAGCCCGTTCTAAACAAAAAAATCTCTTGTTTTTTTTTAAATATGTCTCTGTTAGCCCAGAATCGCCTTCGGAAGATGACATGCTGAAAAGGCAAAAATGGAAGAAATTTGGGAAACGCAGTTTTTTTTGGGGGATAGGTGGTATTCCGGACCCCCTGAGTTGGTAAGCGGTTTTGGGGGGGGGGCGTTGGACTATGAAGCCGCCATGTGTCCATGAGTCATATTT
>ML825295.1:7970-28492 GCA_009831015.1 Picea engelmannii | reverse complement strand
TTAGTGGTCATCCCAAACCACAGATTTAGAGAGCACTTTTAGTAATACATTGATAGTAGAGTGGTGATACTACATGTTCACCAATTAGCAGAAGACATCAGATTCTTGTAGCTAAAATACTTGGCAAAATGATCAAATTGTCAAGCAATCAGGGAATGTTCAGATATTGCAACTGTTCACTTCCATATCTCAGCTCTCTTCCAGTTCATTTCAAATGAACATGTTCAGCATCAAGATTGGTGGTTTTTCAGACAGTTCTTCATTGAGGCTCAGCACAGGAGTTTTAGTATGAAGACTTGGAATTGATACCAGTTTATGCTTTATTGTTGGTATTATTGATCGGACTTGTGATTGAGGGGGGGATTGTTAACCTATGGCTTACCTTTATCAATCACTAAGTCTAAATTGTCACCTATATTTGTATTATTCATTTAGGATATTAGTAATATATCCTCAAGTGATGACTAATAAGTTAGTTAAGATTGCCTAGCCTAGTCATCATGCACGATTTATGAGGTGGCATCACCCATTGTACTATAAATATGTACCATTGGTATAAATACATTCAGCGTTGGCTAGTGAGCCTTTTCCGCCATGTTGTTGTTTCTGTCTATATTTTATCATCTTGGAATTACAGAGGCTTGGGGAACCCATCGAAGGCCGAAGAAGTCAAAGACCTTTTGAAAATTGACCTGCCCGAGATCCTCTTGCTCCAAGAGACTAAAATTGAAGGGGACACCCTTCTAGAAATCACCAATCAAAAATGGAAAAAAAAACACAGGGAAAGCCATCAACTCAAGGGGCTCCTCAAGTGGTCTTGCAACCTTGTGGGCGAAGGACAAGTTTCATTTAGAAATCTCTTTCGAGACTCAACATTGGATATTCACTGAACTCAGACATATTCCAAGTAATTTTTCTCTCTCACTATTCAATCTTTATGTTCATGTCATGTACTCTGAAAAGAAAGATTGTCGGCAAGCGTTAGCAGATTTTTTAGATATCTTCTCTCCTTCAGACATCATTATAGACGGAGATCTAAAATTAATATTTGAACCAAAAGAAAAGAGAGGAGGCAATAGTGGTAGGGACCAAATGCTCCCCTTCGTTGAGGATCTAGTTCATCAGTGTGATCTCCTTGATTTCAATCCCTCGAAAGGACTCTACACCTGGACAAATAATAGAGTCAGGGCTAATCACATCTGAGCTCGCTTGGATAGATTCTTAATTCAGAGCTCGTTCCTGCAAGAAAGAATGATAATATCTTCCAAGATTCTTCCAAAACTGACTTTCGATCACAAACCTATCCTCTTGAATTTGGAAGAGGAAGAAAATATGGGCCCAAATCCTTTCCGGTTCATCCCTCTTTGGATAGAAAAGAAGGGATTCCTCGAAACTGTCCATTCAACTTGGTCCTCTCCTATTTAAGGGTCTCCAAGCTTTGTGTGGGAGAAGAAATTAAAGGCAACAAAACATGCACTGAAAGCTTGGGTTAAAAATCCCACTAACACCCCCCTTAGTCATAGACAAGAGACTGTTCAACAATTATCAGATTTGCAAGTGGAAATGGAGACCAAGGACATCTTCAACTCAGATTTAGAGAAAGAACAAGCTTCCCAAAGCAAAACTTTATGTGCATTTCGCCACGAAGAAGAGTATTGGAGCTTGTGGATAAAAGTTGGAGACAGCAACACCTCCTTCTTTCATCGGCAATTCAAAGCCCGCCTTTCCCGAAATCACATTTATGAAATTGCCTCCTCAGATGGATTGATTCACAAAGGGTTTGATCAGATCAAGGTTGCAGCAGAAATACACTTTCAGAGACTTTACAAGGAAGAAGGCTCCGGCTGTGAAGAGGTTATCTCAGACTTCCTCTCACACATTCCCTCTCTTGTAAGTAGGAATGACAATTCAATCCTCATGAAGCCATTTTCTAAAGAAGAAATTTGCAATGTCATATGGTCCATGGAGCCCGACAAAGCCCAAGGACCAGATGGTTTCTCAATCCATTTTTACAAAGCATGTTGGGATATAATCAAATCTGATTTGTTGAGGATGATTAAAGCCTTCCATCACAGAGCTAAAGTAGGAGGCAACACTAACTCCACTTTCCTATATTTAATCCCCAAAAAAGTTAATCTGAGCTCCTTTGAAATATTTAGGCCTATCTCACTATGCAATTCTTCTTACAAAATTATGTCCAAGCTACTGGAAAATAGAATCAAACCCCTGCTAGAGATTCTCATTTCCCCCATGCAAGGGGGATTTGTCAAAGGGAGACATATTCTCGACAATGTAATACAGGTCCAAGAAGCCATGCACTTCAATCACCAACAACAAGAGCAAGGGATGCTGATAAAGCTTGACATGGCAAATGCTTTCTAGTATGTCATGGGGAGAGTGGGCATTTGCACCATTCTATCTTTGTAGTGAGCAGTGATGGCTTCATCAGGTAGAAAGGATTTTATTTATGGAGCATCAACATCTTGTTCACATGCCTCCTCTTCTCAGACTGCCAATGTGGTGGGAATACTTCTGATGTAAATCAGGAGTCATATGTTTCACCTAGTGAGAGCTTTGATCATAATGCAAGCAATGATATTGAACATATTGATCGGGAAAGTCCTAATTTTGAAGATTTTGAAGGCACCAATGATGAAATGGAGGAATATGGTGAAAAGGATGATGAAGATTTTCCTCCAAGTGAGGATTTACAAGGTACTATTGATGATGATGAATATTTTCCTCCGAGTGAGGATTTTGAAGGTATCGATGGAGATGATGAAGAGTTTCCTCCAAGTGAGGATTTTCAAGGCAGTAAAGAAAATGATGAAGATTTTCCTCCAAGTGAGGATTTTCAAGAGAGTAAAGAGAAAGATGAAGAGTTTCCTCCAAGTGAGAATTTTGCAGGTATTGATGAGGATAATGAAAATTTCCCTCCGATTGAGGATTATTAAGGTAGTAGAGAGGATGATGAAGATTTTCCTCCTAGTGAAGATTTTGAAGGTACTAATGAGGAGGATGAAAATCTTCCTCCTAGTGAGGATTTGCAAAGCACAAATAAGGATAATGGAATTTTTCCTCCTAGTGATGATTTTGAAGGTACATATGAGGAGGAAGAAGATATTCCTCCAAGTGAGGATTTTGAAGGGACTAATGAGTACGATGAAGATTTTCCTCCAAGTGGGGATTTTGAAGAGACTTATGAGGATGGTGACTATTTTCCTCCAAGTGAGGATTTTGAAGGGACTAATGAGGATGATGAAAAGTTTTCTCCAAGTGAGGATTTTGAGGGTACTGACATGGATGGTGAAGGTATTGTTTTAGCAGGAGAAGTTAAAGGTTCCAATGAATATGATGAAGAATTTTCTCCAAGTGATGATTTCCAAGGTACTAATGAGAATGTTGAAGATTGTCCTCTAGGTCAACATTTTGAGAGCAGTAATGAGGATGAAGTAGAATTTCCCTCAATTGGAGATTTCAAAAGTATTGAAGATGATTATGTCGATTGTGGACACTTTCTTGCAGGTGATTGTGTTGTTGATGATGATCGTGATATTTCTCTTCTCAATGAGATTATCAATGAAGATGATGATGGACCTAGGAATGGAGATCATGTTCTAAATCATTCAGATGCAACAAATCAAGGTGATCAACAATCTCTTGTTTGGTCTCCTCAGAATTCTATGTATGATTATAGTGAGAATGATATTCCTCCTAGTGTTGATGTTCAAATAGTGGAGAGATTGCAAAGAAATATTGTGTCTAGGACGAGGACTAGACCTTTTTATATCAATCCAAATCATTCTAGTTATACAAGGTCTAGGAAAGAATTTCTCACTAAATCATTTTCCATCGGTGATTTGATTTCTAGTGATTGATGTCATAAGAATTGTTTGAAAAGTATAGACTACATGTATGCCTTGCAGAAAAGGAAGAATTATTTGTCAATGAATAAGAGCATGCAAAATTCATGTTTAGTGGGGTGCATGATATCTACGAAGACAAGATATGATTATCACATTGGTAATCTTTTACTTTGCAGAAAGGATTTCAAAAAAATCCACTCTATTGGTAATCTTCGTCTATCAAGGATTCAAACAAGATTGGAAAAAGATCCTACATTTTATTCAAAGGTACATCATGGACAAGAGATTGGCCCATTAACAAACATTGCATTGGCATGGATGCGAGACTTCTTTTCCAAACATGAAGAGTCTATTCCAGATAGAGAGACAATACATATTCCAGATAATTTCTCAAGGAATGAAATCTACAAGTTATACAAAGAATATGCTAAAACTGTTGAAGGAAATCAAAATTTTATTTCATATGCATATTTTACAAGAGTATGGAAGAGACAATTCAACAATGTTTGTATTCCTAAGAAGTCAAGGATGGGGATTTGCAGTATATGCGCTTCTCTTAAAGCAAGAAGAGATAAATATGAAGGGGTTGAAAGAGGTATATATTTACAATTTTTTTTTGTTTAAATTTGATAGTTATCAACTATGAAAACATATTATCAACATTTTATTTTTGTGTCATGTGCAGATTTTATAGTCAACTCATTTCAAGAACACAAGAATCAACAATCAAGTGAAAGACAAAAGTTGTGCAAACATAGAAAGAAGTGTTATGATGCTCCAGATAAATATATGGGTATGATAATTGATGGCATGGACAAAAAAAAAACACTTCTTCCACATTTTGTYCGTACACCAAAAAATTTACAGGAAGAGAATTTCATTCAGTTTCACTTGGTTGGTTGTATGGTTTTTAATGGAACAATGTGTCCAAGGGTTTACTTCACAGCTCCAAATATTCATAATGATGCAAATCTTACCATCACCATAATTCATCATGTGATCAGTCACTGGTCTCGTAATCTTCCTCAAGTTCTATATCTGCAGTTGGACAACACTAGTCGTGAAAACAAAAATCAAGTTGTCTTTGGATATCTCAGCATGCTTGTTGAACTGGGAATCTTTCAAAAGGTTAAAGTTGGTTTCTTTTTTGTTGGACACACGCATGATCATATTGATCAAATGTTCAGTCGTATTTCAGTAACATTGAAGACGAAAAATGCTGAAAGACTACCATCATTAATTGAATGTATTAAGAAATCATACATTCCAGAGTCTGTTTCTCACATACTAGAAGAAACTGTTGACATTCGAAGATTTATCCAAGGATCACATGGTGAAGAAAAATGTATTGAACAACTTAATGACATTAGCTTCCAACATCAATTTTGTTTGAAAAAAGTTGATGGGAAAACACTTATATGGGGAAAGAAGTATTCAACTACTGTAGAATGGGGGCCTTCATCGAGTTTGGCATTTTTGAAGTTCATTCCAGATCATCCAATATTTGCATCAAATTTAATGTTATTACAATCAGTTGTTGAAATCCATAATGCACGAAGGCGTAATAGAGATATAGATTATTCTGAACGCTTAGAGGAAATATAAAAGTGTATTAAAGATACATATGAGTACTTTGATGTTGTTGATTCTGTTTGGTGGGAGTCTTTTTTCAATGATCAAAGTGACATAATTTCAAACTCAACAATTGAAGATAAATTTTTGAAGGCTCCATTTATTTGGCCACAAAATAGGTCAAATGAATCTGAAGAAAGAAACATTGTTGAACAACAGAATCTCAAGATGTTATTGAATTTTCACGGGTAGAGGAAAGAGAAATGTATATTGGTTGTAGAAGATCATGTGCACAACATGAAGCCATGGAAGACCTTTATAGGGGTTCAACACAAGATATTAAGGAAGGTTGCATGATTGCAGTCTTAGCGACTAAAGATCCACATGGTTATCCATTATGGATTGCAAAGGTTATAAGGATCGATAAAGAAAATGAAGATGTTATAGCAGTTGAAGTGCATTGGTATGTAACAAGTACACACTTATTCAATGGTGTGTACAAGCAAAAGATGGTGGTTGAGAAACATAATAACAGAAAGAGAAAAAGAAAGGGTCAAAATATAACTCGTCGTCGCACCAACCTCTTAAAATTAGAGGATGTTGACATACTTGTCTATGACTTCAATTTGACAAAGAGAGGAACTATTCGCTCCAGGACCATAGAGATTATCAAAAGGTTGTTGCCACAAGAGATAAGTGCAAGATGGGATTATGTTGAATCTAGTCATAGATCAAAGAGGCTTTTGACATTTGAAATGTTGGGCATACATGCAGACTCAGATGGTGCACTCATTGATAATAGAGAAGAATATGGATCATCTACATCTGCATCCAGACATTATCTGAAGACAATGTAGATTCTGATGGTGTGTCAGAATCCATGGATGAATTTGATTAAGTGTATGAAACATTTTATGTATTTTTTATCAATATGATGTTTGTATGGTAACCAGAAATGAATGTTCTATGTTACATATGATCTTACATGAAGTTATGAATCATTTCTATGTTTTATGAATTGTGTGTTTTTATTATGGAAAATATATAACAAAATTTGTTAGCTCTTATGTAATGAATAGATTAAAAATGAGCAACTAGAAAACTATAATCTTAAAACTAAAGTTGATAGGTCAAAAAATAATGAACTTTCACATTTAAGAAATCATAATCAAAACTTACTTACACAAATTAAGAAGTTCAAGAATGACGAGAAGTCATTACAAGGGAAGTTAGGAAAACTTACCAACAAAGAAGCATTGATCTATAAAGAAAAAATGACTAATCCAATTGAAGTAGAAGAATCATTATATGTCAAAATCTAGACCTTTGAAAAAAGAACCAATAGAACCAATACAAATCCATTCGACATCACAAATCAAAATGATGCTTATATCATGATTTTATCGACCAATAAATCACTAGAAATATCAAAAGAGGAAGGTTCGAAAAACAAGACACAACATACAAGGATGTCTTATTATCATCCTAATTATAAAAGTCATTGTAGTATTCAACAAACTAACCAAAGACAAAATCAATATGAGAAAATAAGTGAAGATCTTATTATATTGAAGAGAAGCTCAAGTGTGAATTTTATTATTTCCCAAATCACAGAAATCGTTTGCCACATAGTTCTGTAGAAAATTTAATTAAGGTGGTCTCACCCTTTCATAATAACACAGTTTTGTTCCACTCCTCATAACTCATATCCTCTCATGTCATCGACCATCACGACATCAAGAACAAAAAATCATGAGAAGGCAATACAAGTGAAAACAAAACATCTTTAAAGAAATAGACAATGTAATGGACATAAATATATAAATAATAATAATAATAAATAAATGAAGTGATACAATCTAACTAATCTAACTAAGGAACATGACCTAACCAAGTGGTGTGACCCATCAACCATCGTAATTATCCAATACATATAAGTGTACTATCACATATGAATTTCAACCTTTTCTCTTTTTTATATTCAATATTCCTGAATAAATATATTATTATTCATTTCATAAATAATAATAAATTATTATTTTATTTATACAATTATTTACAATGTTCCTCAGCCATGGTGTAAAAGGACAAAGCATTTGTAGTAATTGATTTGATAACATCTTAATAATTTCCACCCAAAATGCTCTTACCTTGTTAAACCCACCTAATCAATATGTATTATTATGGACCAAGTGAAATACGTCATGTGTTTAAAGCTTAAATCTTTATGTACAACCATTGTTATGATTTCAAAAACTCATTATATTTATGCCCTACTATTTGTTTTAATGGCTTTAAAACTCCATCTAAACCTTAATTCAATTGCATTGCCTAAATGACTAAGTTATGAAGTGTATGCAGAGATATAAGCTACACAGAGACAGAGAAAAGTAGGGTAGTTTGATGCTCTGCCTATGCACTAGGAAATAAACTTCAAGAAATCAGCTGAGGCAAAGTGCATGCAGAGTGGAAGCTTTAGCTCCACACCACACACTCTACATAGCAAAGTAAAGCAAAGGCATCTATGTGACTACATGACGTAAAGACATGTGGAGGTGTGGGCAAGGCGAAGTGAAGCCTTAGATTCACACCCCACATTCTGCAAAGGCAAGGCTCATTGAGCTTAAAGCAATGCTGAGGAAAAGGGATAATCAGAGGGGAGTCTAGCTCTGCACTCCGCAAGGAGACTAAAGGAAAGAAAGGAGGTGTTTATCTTTGTCTTCTGCCTTCCACATCCTACAAATTGAAGAAGGAAGAAGAGACCAAGATCGAAGACCCTAGCCTACCTAGCAAAGGATGTGACCACAATGGTGACACATGTACCTACAACCAACATAGACGATCGACAAAGCAAAGAATGTCACGCAGCATCCATGTGGGGAACATTGACCCTAAAAGAGAAGAATCATAGCATTCTCTATTTAAGAAGGAAACACTTACTATCGTGGAGGAATGATGGATGCAACAAAATTGGCAATGGATTCTTGGGGTCTCTTGGCTTTCCTAGAAAGAAAGAATCGCTACAGGAAGTAATATAGAGGTAGATTGGTCACTAGGGAAGGGGGATTTGCTTGAACCTTGGAGGATAAACAAAGGGATTTTCTGCAAAATTGGCACTGAACATTGGGAACTTGGGAGGTTAAGGGCACAATAGCAAAAATGGTGAGGACTTGGAAGAGGAAAACTGTTCTTGGACCAAAAGGACGAATAGGACTTTGAACCTGTCCACAAAAAATGAAAATTATCTCTGAGCCAACACAACAATCTGCAAGACATAGCCTAGGAGTAAGATTATACAACATCTTTGTCAGAGAGTGTAAAGCTCCTATCTGTAATAAATCTTGAGCATAGAGAGAGCTAAACAAAAATCATTTCTTGTTGGTTTTCCCAAAATGGGTCTCCAAGGTAAAACCTCTATGTTATTACTATGTATCTATGTTGCACGGGGACCCGTCCCCCCCAAAAAAACCTGTGTACCCGCCGTTCCCGCGTACCGGGGACTTGGAGACCCTTAGGAAACTTACCCAAATTGTTGGGGACTTCATTGGGGACTCGGGGACTTGTTGGCCGTCCCCAAGACGTTCCCGACAAATTTCAAGGACGTTACGAACAGATTTCAAGGATGTTCTAGGCAGATTTCAGGGATTTTTTTGAGCAGATTTTGGGGATATTCAAGGCATATATCTTCAGTCTTGACAATCATGGAAATTGATGATTGGACAATAAGAGCATTTTTCCCATCCATTATTTTTGTATTGCATTGAATCTAAATTTGTTGTAAAAGTTGTAGCTCAAAACATGGGTTTTGTATGATGGGTTTTGATTTGGGTTTCTGGTGATTTAATAATTGTATTTTCAGCAACAAGGTTACAACAAACAAAGTTTCCATGTCAAAAAAACAAGAAATGCAACATTTCAAAGGGTCGATACTTATGGTTATTGTTCTTGTTCTTCTCATTTTTTTGGTTATCTTAGCTTTTACATATTGTACATGGGTTTTTTGGAGCCATTCAATTATAATGCTTCCACCATCCCAACCTCAAGCATTGTGAAAACAATCAGATAGTAGTGACTTCGATTGGGCACTAAATGTTTGAATAAATTCCTATTCAATCACATTCTTAATCTGAAATATGAATCTAATCTCTTTACAGAACCAAAGTGTTTTATAGTGGTTTTCAATACAAACATAAAAATCTGCAAAACCTATTGAGAAGGGAATGCCTTTTATGTTTCAACATAATCGTCATTAACAAGAAATATGTATAAGAAAAACTGCTATAGAGACATTTCTCATTTAAGTTTCCTAAAGCTAAACTGCATTTTGCTCTTGTCTAGCATCCAATAATGAAATGTCACTCGGCCCTTTTTTAAATTGGTCGAGCTTTTTCAAAATTGRCAAGTGTAAGGGCTATGCATAATACTGTATAGTATAGCTTGATATGCTTACAAGCTTGAAGCAACTACAAATGTTTATGGTGAATTTTAATATTTTTTGATATATATATTATTGTCGTCCCCAACCCGYCGTCCCCTGAAAAATTTGGGAGTGCGCTCTAGCCGTCCCGRGGACACGTCCCCCCGTCCCCGCCATTCCCCCATCCCGAAAACCAATGCAACATAGCTATGTATGYTTTTTTCAGCACTATTTTCTCCATTTTAATTGCAATGTTTAAGTAATATGCATGCAAATATACAGAGTGAAATAGCAATAGAGATAAACAATTTTAGTTCCACAACATTCATTATAGTGAAAATACCAAGATGATTTGTTTGAAGGAGCCAAATCCAAGGACCATATGCTCCAATACCAAATGTTATGAACCAAATTCCAAAAATAGCATAAAAGAGACGAAGTAACTCTACATCTTTCGAATGATAAAGATTCAATGAATAAGAAGCCACTTCGAGGGGGCAACCTCTTTTTACAATATATCCAATGTACAAGTCAAGATGCCTACACAAATAAATCTCCTTTATTATAAATAGAAGATAAAGTGAGCATGATGTAACCTACCACTAAGCCAACCTAACTATAATTAATATACTAATAATGAATGAGGATTAGGGCCTTAACAAACTTTAACAAGCTCTATGCTGGTGAATCAACACGGTCATAGACTAAGAAATTACAGATCAAGCTTGATGTAGAACTACTTTTATGACTTCAAAAATTCAAAATTCAATAAATTTGTGCCTCATCTATTTATACATTATAAGATTTCTTAATATGAAAACAATTGATTACCCATGCATCATATAGTTGTGCTGACCAAAGTGGAAAACACGGTTCAGGAACAAGTTGATGTAGAAGTGTAAACGTTCAACTCAAAATGAGGATTTTTTCCCTTTTGGAATGTATAATCAATGCTGGTAAGTTTTTCCATCTGCTCACATGTTTGACAGTCAAGCAGTTAACCAAATAATTATTAGTTGGTTCAGACTTATCACTTGTAAGTTTGACTCACAAGTTCAAAATCAAAGCGTGTCAAGCCAGCTATAAATTCCCGGTAGTGTGGAGGTTTCTCGGTTTTAAAAAAGGGTACGGTCCTAGTAGTGAGCTTACTACTCTGTTATTCCCAAGTAGGTCAGAAAGGATTAGTCCCAGCCCCCAGTAGCCTGGTAGATACCTCACCAATGTAGAAAAAAGTTTGACTCGCCAACAATGAGTCGGACTCATGACTAAGTTACCTAAGCTCTGATAGATACCTCACTGTCAATGTAGAAAAAGGTTTGACTCACCAACAAAGAGTCGGACTCATGACCAAGTTACCTAAGCCCAAGAACAGAGCCAAGGTGATTTCAGCCTGGGCACGCTTGGAAAACTTCATATTTTTTCAACTATGGTGCCAACAGGTTTTTGCACACACACGATTTACATTAACCAGAGAGTAACATCAACAAATGCTTAAATTAATTTCAGATTGCACTGATGAACTTTTTAATTTGAGAAACCTTGAATGAGAGAAATCTGGAATTGCTTTTAAATAACACCTATCCACAGAGTACAAAGGGAGAACAATAGCAAAAAACAATCTTGTTGGATCCTATATTCATAAAAGACACTAGAATGTACGAGTACTCACTTTGTCAAGTTAAACATGTAGCTAAATCTTATGAATATAATATTCTCCTGCTCAACAAATTAAGCGACTCAATACTCTATTCAATTCCATAAAAGGTCACAGCTTATAAAACATCAGTAACATGTAACCCACAATCCCATAGCTTAAGGTTCTCGTTAACTGTTAAACTATATACATTACGTTTCTCAAAATAGTAACAAACACGTTATGGCATTGAAACCCTAACCCCTTACCTATGACCTGTGGTTAATAGTGGACAGCTAGTCTAAATATTGATTACTACCCATAGAAGAGAATACTAATTTTTAAATAATGATGTTGTAAATCTCTGAACTAATCAACCAAGGCCAATGATGTTTTTGGACTAGCTTTCTCTTATCACAATCCAGCAAGCATGCCCTTCTCCAATCTGCGAGAACTATAATGAATGTAAGCGATTTTGCAGCATTCAAATTGGAATCCCTTGGCTAAAAAACCATGAGTGGGGTATCTATTCTGCCAAAGTCACCTGGGACTTGCACCTGGCCCCAACTGCATGGAATGGCCTATCTGCACATGATATGGCCTGCAAGGGGTGAAACGTATGACAAGCCGCTCACACCTCTGCTTGGTAAACCTAATCCAGAAGTTTTAAATATTGATATTTTAAGTCTCTGAACTAATAAACCATGGAAATTACATTTTTTTACTAGCTTCCTCATATCACAATCCAGCGAGCCTGTCCTTACCTAATCTGAGAGGATTGCAATGACTGTAGCCATTTTTACAGCACTCAAATTGGAATCTTTTGGCTAAAAAACCATGAGTGGGGGTATTTATTCTGCCAAAGTCGCCATTGACTTGCACCTGATCCAGTCACATGGAACAGTCCATTTGTATGTGTGAACTGGCCTACAAGGGGCAAAACATACAACAGCCCACCTGCACAGACAAACCAGTGCACAAGGTGTGAAACATGTCACTTTGGGGATTTGAACCTTGGGAAGGGGAATAACACTACACCCACTTAACCATCCAGCAAAGACCCCATGGACAACCAAAGCGAAAAGTGAATGATTTGAAAATATGGTTAGTTGTAAACAGTTATGTTGGGGGA
The DNA here is from genome assembly GCA_009831015.1 of Picea engelmannii. Lineage (NCBI taxonomy): Eukaryota > Viridiplantae > Streptophyta > Pinopsida > Pinales > Pinaceae > Picea > Picea engelmannii. The sequence continues at coordinate 15,872 of ML825295.1, read as the reverse complement.
TTCAATATTTATTGCCTCGTTTTGGTTCCTGGTTCCTTTAGCAGCCAAAGGGGATTTTGCATTGATTGTCCCTTTGTCCTGTCGAGGGGATTTTGTATTGATTTCCCCTTTGTCATATCGAGGGGATTTTGTATTGATTGCCCCTTTGTGATCCCATGGCGGTGACCTTTATCGTCACCCACTTTTTCTTGTAATATACTAATATGCTCAATGTACATATCGTTTTATTGATAGAACATTTGACACATTTGAAACAGATAAATAAATAAAATTTTCACTTGAAATAAATAAATAGATAAAAAAATTCACTTGAACAACCGGCCATGATCCATGATCAACAGATTAATTTTCTTTTATCGTTCAACTCTATATCTAATAGTTACCAATTCATATTTAAGATATATAAATCTCCAAAAATTGTCTCTATTTACAGAAATAGTAAAAATAACGATAATACCTTGTACATCTCTAAAGAGACAAACACTGAGAAACTAATGAAGTGGATACTGGATAGAAAATGATAGCAAATAGAGTTTCTAAACTGGAAAATATTTGGCAGGTTTCTTTATTGTGAAGATGCATGTTATTTTCAACTCAATTAAAAATACGAACACTAGGTTCCCGGTTTTAATAACAACAATAAATATCCATTCCTGATCATCAAAAGAGCCTCCACTTCAACAGAAAAGCTTCCATCATAAGTGAAGCTTTCCCATTCAAATACAAACTAAGGAGAACTGCCATTCAAAATTAAAAGATTGACTGGTGCTCAACAAATAGAAGAGTGTGCTATACATTTGAGGGGAGCAAGTCCACAGGAATTGGAGCATTTTCCTGTAAGTAAACATGATTAGATGAGGTGGTTTGTTGGTATGATATGCATGTATTTCAATGGAAAGTTCTGAAAAGCGCAGTTGTAACAATCAATTTAATATAACCCCTTAGAATGCACATTTTCTCCAGACTTGAAAAAGAGAACAATATATTGAAGCATCTGATTACCTTCAAGTATCGTTTTATCAACATTGCGGTGCTGTGGTTAAAGCCCTCGACTGGCTTCCCTTCAGTGCGAGACATGTTCAGCTGAGCTCGTACACGAGATGCCAATGACTGTAGACATTAACAGAAACTAATATGAATATTGATCATCCCACTCAATTTCTTTTTCTTGCATTTCAAGCCACAAAACGTTCTATTTGAATTTGTTTTGACCATACCTTGCCAAGCTCCACGCCCCATTGGTCAAAGGAATTAATGCCCCAAATGAAACCCTGAACTGCAATTCTGTGTTCATACATTGCTAACAACTAATGTACCAAAGAAAAAGCTGTGTTAGCCCAAAATAATATTCAGCACATCCTGCAAGTTCAAGATTCATAGGAAATCCTTAACACCATGTAGCTAATAATAAGTGAACAATATGAGATTACCTCTGCTAAAGCCAAAATGCATCTTTACAATGAATGGGTAATTGAACATGGGTGAAGAAAGTTGCAGAATCCAAATTGTTAGCAAAAAGTTTTTCAACCAACCTGGCCTACATTATATGCTGTCAATGATGGTAGTAAGATGCTTAGCGATGGTCGATTCCCAGAGAATGTCTGCATATAAACCATGTGAAAATTTTGAAACCAAATGATATTTATCACAAACAAAAGATTCATCTCTGACACAGCTTCAATTTTACCTTGTGTGCAATAAGATGATCAGAAACTTTCTCACTCCTCAACTCCTCAGGTGTCTACATGAATTTGAAATCATACAAGAACTTCAGTGATTATTTCTATTTACAGAACTTCATATGTAAAATTTAGAAAGCAGATAAAAAATTGTTTTATTTTCAAGGGACCAAATAGGAAGGGTTACCTTCCCACAGGCAAGAGCATCTGGCTGTGCAAAAAAATTGGACATGAGCTCATCGTGGTTACTCACAACTTCCCCTGCAATTACAAATCACAATTCTAATGACATAAAGCACATTGATAAAACCATGAAGCAAAGCAACCAAACACATCAATCTGCCCAACAGAATCAAAGTCCTCTATTGTCAGTTCTTGCAGTGCAAGTTGTGACATACCTTGTAAATAAATGGGCTGCTGGCTCTTGATGATGCCAATAAAATCACAAGGAATTACACGACCCTGCATATTGCACAGAGGCACATATCCATGTGACTGAAACTATCAAAAACTCACCAACCTACAAAAACAATCTAACAGACACCCTATAAAGTCAACTAAATCATTTTGGTGAGGCACATCATTCTCAAAACTTTGGTTGTTCCATCAAAAATTATTTGAGAAAGCAGGTTGATATTATGTTAATCACATCCACGATAAAATCCAACCACATTTGAAAATGTTCATTGGAAATAAAAATTAAGTGTTAGGCAATTCATTGAAGTAAAACTACGGGCTGGCGCATTCAGTAAGGCTTTGAAAGGTCTTATCTTCACAATTGGGGCACTTCATTCCAGTAAGGTCTTGATTGAAATAATAAAATAAGCACTAAATACTTCCTTCCAGTAAGGCCTTGATTAAAAGGCTTAAATCAGGGGTAAATACTTCATTTCAGTAAGGCTTTGAAAATCCCTATCAGGTACATGTGTGTAAATACTTCTAGGCCTTGAAAGGTCCTTCGATTAATTTACAAAACGTCAATACTTCAAAAACTTGTCCTGATTAACTCTTATCTAAGGAAGAAGTAAACTCTTCAGATCAATACTTCAGACTTGAAAGGAAATATTATTTGATTCTAGGTCTGAAAGGTCTTATCGGGTCCTCAAAGGTCAACCTTGGAGCAGTCAGGTAAGGTCCCACGCCAGCCTTACAATATCAAACACAAATGTAACATCACTAAATTTTACCACAGGCAGAGTGATAAGATATAACATTATAGGCAATTTCTACTTCTAAACATTTCATGCATCTTGTCATGTATTAGTAACTGAGAAGAAAAAATCTATAACAGTTGAAATCCCTCATCAGTGCTTACTATTGGCCATATTAAATTATCCTCAACTCAAACGCACATAAAAAACATCAATTATAATTCGAATATAAAGCTGGCTAAGGACGGGATAGAATGGCTCGGGTCACAGTTGAAAAGAACAATAAACATATCCATGTAATAGGCATAGATAGTTCTTGTGTTTTCCAATTAGTAGGATTCATCCTTTTCTTCTGCAAGAACCATTCCGGATGACTATACTGGTAAAACCTATACTAGCCATTTGAAACAGGTTCTAAAATCATGGCCTTATTTCATTAGCATCAAAAGAGAAAGAATTATACCTGATGAATTAACTGGTAAAAGCTATGCTGGCCATTTGTACCAGGTTCTCCAAAATCTATTTCACCAGCCTCAAAATTGAGGGGTACACCATCAATAGAAACTCCCTTCCCATTACTCTCCATGCTAAGCTGCAACATACACAAAAATAGATTCATATCATTATCAAAAAATAGAAAAGATAATCTCAGACGATGAAAACTCAAGTGCACAATATTAGACAGCACAGAACATCCAAGACAGAAGTTTACCTGTTGGATGTGTGGTGCAAACTTCTCCAGAGCCTGAGTGTACGGCAAGATAGCCTACAAGATTGAGAGGAAAAAGAAATGTTATAAAATGCTGGCAAGCTAGAATAAATGCGTATTGAAGGTAATTAAAGAAGCCTCTTTATGTCCATTACACTCTACTAAGATCTTGAAAAGATTTACCCTAGCTGGATACCCAAGAAAGGATACATTCCACACACTGAGGAGACCCAGCAAAACCTGTGAAAAAGTCACCAGTATGACAATTAGAAATGTGTTCACCTTGATTGTGTGAAAAGAAAGCAACATCAGATTCTGCTAAATCTCATCTGTATTGAATTGTAAGTATCCTGGCATACAGGAATATTTTTCTCGAATGGAGTTGTGTGGAAATGGTTATCTACACTCCTTGCTCCCTCCAAAAACCTTCACATACAATGAAATGAATGTTAGTTAGTATCATTGCTCAGTCTACTGGTCTTCTATAGAAATTGGAATCCTACTCCAAATAGATTGCATAACAGGAATAATCTCTCAGTGCAATATTGAATATTCGTACACAGTAGTGCTCTCTCATAAATCATAAATCTAGTATTTTTTCAATCAGCTAGTATAGATAGACACTTATCTATGCTGCACTTTTTTTTTCAATTTCTTTCTCTTGCTTTCAGCATTACCTAGGAGTTGCTTTGACACTCCGACATTGTATTCACACTGGATGTATCTTTGAGTCCCATTGACCTACTTTTGTGGTCATTTGTTGGACATTGATAAAACTATCTTATCTTATCTATTCAGTCAAAATGATTGTATTCTCCATTGATAAATAAATACTTGACCTCAAACAAGAATCCACTAGGCTTTTCATAGGATGAAAACAGTAGTAGACTGAAGGTGATCCTTTCTCCATCTGCAATTGGCTTTTCCGTATGTGAAATATATCAAATGAGTAAGGTATATACTTTGCTCTAACCAAAGAATTGGGGTTATGACCATTATGATATCTCTGTATGGGGCTTTCCATTGGATCAAGGGTGTATGGCACAGCCATACACAGTAAGTTTTGATAAAGTCTATGTAATATAGTGGTCATATCATAATGTCTCGGTATTTTACTTAACAAAGTACTTCAGTGTTGGGTTAAATACTGCGACTTAATGTATTTTAATTAAGTCGCATAAGTTATATAATGGCAGTTGCCACCAACTTTTGCCTATCACGAGGCATATCATTTTGGCGTAACTCATTATTACGCACATTGAATAACATTGTCAGGTTTCACCTCTCCCTGTGCAACTTTTGTGCCCAAGTGTATTGCAATTTTTTTGTATCAAATCCAAGCTCATCATTGGCGTCCATAAATGTCAAAGCCTGCAAGGGCATTTGGGGAGTCACAGTAAGAATTAAAACACACTGGGAACTTAATCACAGGAAGCACAGCCAGTGATTGTGACATGTGGAAGAGGTAGGGCACAAAAATCAAAGTCCAAGGCACAAGCATAACTTGAAGTGGAGCCTAGGTAATAACAATTTTTATATCAAAAGAATTGTTATTAAAATAAACTAAAATAAGGGGGTAAAGTTTTTTTTTCCTGAGTTTAGTTACAGCTCCTCTCATAACTGGCAGCTTATGTGTAACTGTGTATACTCACATCCAGCAGGAACCAACAGTGGTCTCCATGGAAGAAAGAATAGTTGCAATTCAGCAGAAAAGAGTCGAGACAGATCTGGCCAGGTAGGGCTGACGATTAATCTTACAGCAGGTCTGGTGGCTGTTGCAGACAGCAACATCAAACGGGTCAAACAAAGGCTGCAGGAGGTCTGTCGACAAGCAGATAAGGAAGCTGATCCGAGATGGATCCAAACAAGCAAATGGTTGTAAGACTTAATACCTGCAAGCTAATTCGGCAATTAAAGAAGGCTAGACAATGTTAATGTAAAAGTGAATATGACAAAATAGAGAAAAAAATGAGAATTAAATGAAAAAGAAAAATCAAATAGGAGAGAAAAGAGTGAGGAATGGGAAATGAAAGGTCGTGCATGTTGGCCTTCCCATTACCTCAGCTCTCTCTATTTATTTTTGTACTTTCACTCTCAAAGGGTCTTTTGGCCAAGGAGATGAGGATGGATAGAGAGCCATGAATAGAATTATAACCAGAGATTGTTGAAATAGACTGAGCATCCATTCAAAGCTGGTTTTCCCATTTGGATTTTCAAGGTAAACACTGTGTCTTTGTTTATGGATTTCTCTGTGTTGTGTTAAATGCTATATTATTTTTGTCTCTGAGTTTTAATGGAGCTGCTCTGTTTTTTAATTGCTGCTTGTGTTGCTTAATCGTAGAGGATTCTTTACCAGCTTTAGTTTTGAGGATTCCTTCATAGTTACAGTATCCACGAGCAAGAGAACTATTCCAACAGCTCTTTATTCTCCTCCGTTCATCCAATTTCTGAGATAGGAGATCAATGGACTTCATTTCATAGCCATTGCAATAGTTTAGGGAGTATCTAATGTTAAATTTTTAATTAAATAAAGTACCAAGGCAAGTGTTTCTCTTCCCTAGGCGCCTAAGGGGTGAGAAAGTGCCTAATGTGGGCCCTAGTCATTTAATTTGTGAGATGCAAATTAAAAGGTGACTTTATGACTAAAGTGAGGGTGAGTGAAGAGACATCTAATCTCAGCCACTCATCTAATCCAATCTCCACCGTTGGATTAAGAAACTCTTCACCTTCCCTCATGAGATCGATTAGGGCAAGGGGGCGCACCCATGCATGGGTTGTTCATGCATTCTTGTTGAGAGAACAAGAGAGAGGTTGAGCTTGAGAAGAGACAAAGAATTTGCAGGAGAGCACGCATCCCAAGACAAATAGCAGGCACGGATTTCGAGGCAGCAGACAGCAAGGAAGAACAAGCCGTATAGTACGGATTTGGAGAGGCCATACAGCATTAAATGTGCACAGAAATCGAGGGGGACAGCAGCAGCGTTTTCTGAGTGTATTGGCACACATTTCGAGGCTGCCGTACAGCATTAAATTGGCACAGATTTCGAGGTGGTTGTTGGACACACTTTTCTGGGTGAGAAAAGTCCGTATAGACCTGCACAGAAATCGAGGGCCATACCACAGAAAATTCTAGGCATGTTTTTTCAAGGTATTGGCATGTTTTTCAAGGCATTTGTACTGCTGGGTTTTTTGTACAATCTTGGTAGAATTTTGGGCACGAAATTTGAGGACAGTCCGTACAGCATTCATTGTTGGGACAGTCGTACAGTGTACGGATTTCTGGGACAAAGATCGAGAAGCTTTTCCGGACAATTTTGAAGGGGTCTTTGCTGAGCAAGAAGACTAAGATAAGTTTGTGTTTAAATTTCTAAAGATGGATATGCTGTAAAATAATTTCTCAGAAGCCCATAAATAATAAAAAGACCTCTCACTGGTTTTCCCCTTGTGGGTTTTTCCAGGGTCGATGTTAGACCAAAAATTTATGTGTCATTAATTTTTTGAATTTTTATATGTTGCTGATATTTTATTTCTGCGTTGAAAACGAAGTTCAGAATCCTCATGTTTCAGTTCTGAAGTTTATTTTCTGCTAAGTTTTTTATATGCTGATATAAAACTGGGTTTGGGCATTTAACATTGGCTGAAAAATCAGCGAGACTGAAACTGGGTTGGGGTCTGAAAATTAACATGGTATCAGAGCTGAGTTGAAGAGAAGCAGAGATTTCAGCAGACAGAAAGTTGGGACAGCAGTCACTTCACAGGGCAGATTTTTGAATTTGTTATTTTCAGCAGAAAAAGGGTCAATGGCTACTGGTTTGAGAGTTGAGGACAGACTTGATGGGGCAGCAAATTTTGGTGCTTGGAAGGAGAGGATGATCTTGCTTTTGCAAGAAAACGAGTTGTGGGACATTGTGGAGAATACCACTACTCGTCCTGTTGTGGTACCTACTGATGCTACTCTTCTTGCAGCCTATACTAAGAAGAGTATCAAGGCTAAGAGATTTATTCTTGATGCCATCAAGGATCATTTGATTCCTCACTTGACGGGGAAGACACATGCCTATGAGATGTGGGCGTCTTTGACTAAATTGCACCAGAGTACAAATGAGAACCGGAAAATGGTTTTGAGGGAAAAACTAAAGAGCATAAAAATAACCAAGGCTGAAAATGTGGTTACATACCTTACTAGATTGACACAGGTAAGGGATGAGCTTGGAGTTGTGGGGGAAGCCATAGTTGACAGTGATCTTGTGAGAACAACATTGAATGGAGTCTCCAAACAATGGGTTGTTTTTGTGGAGGGCATTGTTGCTAGGGAGAAGCTTCCCAGTTGGGAACGTCTTTGGGATGACTTTGTTCAGGAGGA
>ML825294.1:134279-144987 GCA_009831015.1 Picea engelmannii | reverse complement strand
GGAAGCAATTAGAAAGTGGTCTTAGGTTTTCACACATCATGAAATAAACAATACCAAGGAATCACTAACTGAGTGAAAGAAAAATAAAGAAAGGCCAAATGTAAAATATGCTTGAATTACTAAGAAGAAAATGTTCTCTCTCCCTCTCTTTGTTGTTGGAGGTCTTCCTTTATATGATTTCAATCTTTGTGCTTCCTTTGAGGTAACTGTATTGGATAGGTATTTTGGGTTGTTGACCTATTGTAACAACTTCTTGATCCATTCATTGATGTAATCCTTTATCAGTGGGATGGTGATTTCTTTATTAAATCTAAGCGCAAATATATTCTCCTCTATATCCTTAAATTTCACATGGAGTTGGTCAATTGACGACAATTGGTCCTCATTTTGATTTACAAGTGTTATAGGACAACACTTAATTTCTTATTTGGGAAACTCTACAAGGCTATCAAATTCATCAACCCATAAAGTCTTAACAACATATAAGTCCTTGTTTAATTGTTCCTTGGTTATGATATTGAAATTTCTTAAAAGTTGTTTTCCTTGTAATTATTTTACAATATATGATGATTTTAGAAAAACATCTCCTCTTTTTTCATAAATTCTCTCTCAATCAACAATTGTATATTTTTACATCTTTACTCTTTCTTCCAATCCCTCCCTTATTTTTTGTATTCTTTTTTTTTGAGGGAAATTGTTCCTTACTTTTGTGATGTTTTCTCAACCTAGTGACCCTTGCAATGAAAATTTTTGCCTTATTATTTTAGAATCCATCATCATTATCTAGATATTCTTTCAAATATTCAGTAAAATTTGTAATCCTTTGAGATAAATTCTATAGGATGGTACCAACCTCCTATTCTTTTGAAATAATCTAGAGTCTTTTGTTGATATTATTGGAAACATAACTTCTTACTCCACTCAAAATTTGGTCATATTTCTCACTTGGATTAAGGTTCCTGGTGTACTTGGTAAGAATATGATTTGATGGAAGTATGGCTAATGGTTTTGAAAATAGTTTCTTTGGACTCAGAGCATCCTCAACCTCGGTTATTCTCTTTTCTAACTGAACATTTTTTATCCATTCTATAGAAAAATGTAATTTCTAGAGGCCAAAGGGTCCTACTCCTGAAACATCAACTTCTGAGCTCTTCTTCTTAATTACCTTATTGTTTTTTACACTAACCTTTTCTATTTGCAACTTCTTTTCTTACTTGTTGTATTAAGAGTTGTGTAGTGTTAAGGAATACTCCTCAGACAACATCGGTTCTTATGTGGCTAGGTCCTCTATAATATTATATATTTTTTCAATTCCCTAGGGTACCAAGTTGGGCATCTCAATATTATCAATCCTCATACCAGTGGTATTCCTTTGGTTTCCTGAATACTTGGAATTACTTTTACTTGGGATTCATTTCCAATTTTGTTGGGACACTTTATGTGTCTGTTCAAGATTGACATGGGGTGGATCATCTCCATCGTCACCTCCAAAACGTCCACTATTAATCTCTCTTCTATTTATGTTCTTCTCTTGTTTTCTTTGCATAGAGGAGGAGGTCCTATATTACTAAGTATTCGAGGAAGAATGCACATCAGTGTCAACATTACCCATTTATCTTGTTCTTCTTTGATTTGGAGTGTTTGAGCTAATTTTCATAACTAAGTCTTCATTTCACACATTCTTGTCCTTTCTTGTTGGTTCATTATCATAGTTTCATTCATCAATTATGGTAAATATATTGTTTTACCTCATGGATGTTATATATTTAGAGAAAATACATTCAGGGTCAAATCCCCTAACAAGTTGTGTTTCTTTGAGATTAAATACATTGAGTGTCTCTAACACTTCCTTCAAATGGGAAAACTTCTTTAATATTGTATTTCCAAGACAAATAGGAAAGGTAATGGATTGCATTATTCATTTCCTTTCAAATAGGATGCACTAAGATTTATATTGTCTACAAATTTCCGCCACAAAAAATCTATTACAGAAAAATATTCAGATCATAAGGGATTTTTCTTCACAACCATACAACCGGATGTAGGTATGTTTTTCCACTTGAATGAAAATTCCCTTTCTGTTGAAAAATTCCTCATCTTATTTGGTTATTCTATTTGGTTCCTCTCTAGTTAATACATATTTGAACTCTTTGAGAAATATATCGTGAATGATGTAAAAATGAAATGGTGCTTTGTGTTTCCATATCACTAAGTACCAAAACAAAATTGGTACGTTATCACTATCAACACTTCCTTTTAAAGGAAGAACCTAAAAAACATTGTAATACACAATTTAAAACACCAAGTATGTGGTCATGAAAATCCTTTGAGTATTCAAATAATTACTTAACTAAAAAGAAACTTCGATTGATATTACTTATGGACAATCAAAGATTGCATCTTTCCAAAAATTTAAGTAGCATGCATATAGAGCTAACCTGGGTATATGGAAAGTCGACTCTCATCCTACCAAATGCATGAACAACCATGAAATTCCTTGATACTATTCTTCTAGTAAGGAGACGTCGATTGATGAAACGTTGTTGGGCATATTGGAAAACAAAATCACAAAATCCTTCAATACGTTTGAACTACTAGCCTAAAAATAAAGGAATACATTTGCATGAAGGAGCTTGAGAATATTATTTGTACAAGGAAGGAAGAGAATTCTCCTTACTAATTTTGGGGTTAGGACACCCATATTATTTCCTTCTCTAGCTACTTCCATCCTTCTCATCTCAGAATCAAATCTTTGCATGCACCAGGATACTAACTTCTTGGAGTCAAATACTTCTGCTACACAACCAACGTTAACAAGCCCTATAGTTCAGATTGTATTCTTTGTCCTTACTTCCATAATTTTGTTTAGAAACAACTGATAATATGTTGACCATTGAAAATTATTATATTTCCTTGCTAGAGAGTTAACTATATCATCACAAAAATGATCCTTCTTCCTTCTAGTTTCCATACTTTGTGTCTTCAATGCACTTTTATATACATGAAACAATAGTAATGAATTACAAATCTTGAATCGTTAAATGGAAAAGTGCATGGAGAGTATTCACTAAAATTTCCTTTCGACACATATGCATTACCTTTGAAATACGAGTATCATAAATAAAAATTGTTAAGTAGATCTTTGAAAAATGGGAAATTTACTTCCCATTAGTCCTAAATTGGAGCAAAATTAATGTTCCATGAGAGAAAACCAAAATCATAGGACGAGGGAATGTAAATTTTGAGCTCATGGATGGAAGGACTATAATGATCCCTAGTATTGTGCACATCTAGGGCCGACCGAAAATTTGATTTATGTAAGCAAGATGGATGATATAGGGGTAAAAAAAAAGTTTGAGAAAGAAACTTGTAGAATGGTTTGAGGGGAAATGGTGTTACGGAAGGGATTTCATATTGTAACCCTATATAATATTCTATGAAGTACTATTAGTGATGGGTGCAACAAATCCATTTTTCTTGAGATTGCAATTGAAGAAGAAAAAATTCCTACAGTATCTGGAGAAAAGACTATTATGTGGCATAAAAGGTTGAGACATATGGAAGAAAAGGGCCTTTGAGTAATACACATAAAGTTATGGTTGAAAATATTTATAACTACTCTATGGGTTTTTATTTCTGTGAACATTACATATATGGGAAGCAAAATCAAGTAATATTCCTCTCTGGTGCAAGGATGGTAGATGGGATTTTACAGTTGGTGCATAGTGATGTGTTTGGAATTGTGTTGATTTCATCACTAGGAAAATATGTGTACTATGTCTCGTTTATATATGGCTTCTCAATGAATACATGGATTTATTTCCTCAAGAAGAAATTTGAAGTTTTTGAAAAATTCAAAGAGTTTAAGTCTCTTGTGAATAATTAGACAGAGAAGAGAATTAAGGTGCTAAGGATGGATAATGGTGGATAATTCTATATAAATTAATTCAAATAATTATAAAATAAGTGTAGTATAGAAAGGTATAAGAATACTCAATATACAACTCATAAAAATGGATTTGCAGAAATGATGAATAGAAAGTTGATAGAAAAACAAAGGTGCATGCTATGTGGTGCTCGATTAGGACAAGAATTATGGGAAGAGGTAGTGGGTACTACATGTTACTTGGTCAATCGATCACTCTCGTCATCACTGGATGAAAATAATCCACATGAGGTATGTATTGGTAAGAAACCCTCTCTCACACATCTCAGGGTATTTGGTTGTGATGCCAATGTTCATGTTCAAAAGGAAAACAAAAGTAAAGCTAGATAAAAAGGGTAAAAAGTGTATCTTTATAGGGTATAAATAGGGTCTCAAAGGTTATAAGATTTGGAACCCAAAAACTAAGAAGGTAGTGTATATATGAGATGTGTTATTTAGATAAATCAAATATGTTGTGAAATATGAAGTCCTACCAAGGGAAGAAGAACCAAATAAAATAAAGTTTGAAGAGAAGGATAATGAATCACAATCTACAGAAGAACATGAATAATAAGAAAGAGAGTCTCATACTGTCGTATTGAGGAGATTGGTTTAGGAAAGAAGGAAACTGGAAAGGTATACTCCACTTGATTTATATTCATTTTGTTTTTGTCAATTACTTATGGTGATCCTAGAGCTTTTAGGGAGGCAATGGATTTAGAGGATGAAAAACTCTAGAAAATGTTGAAATAATGTAACTGCGAAGAGTATTATTATTCTTATTGTTATTTTATTCATTGGATTAATCCCCATTGTGGATTAATCATGCCGGTAATTGTATTAGGACCAAATCCCCTTTTGTGGATTGGTCATCGGACAATTGTAATAGGCAGAATAAGAAGTCGGCCCCAGCAGTTATTATTGAGACCCAAAATTAAATTAAAGGTGGGTTTACCCACCCGGAGTGAGAGTTCGGCCCTGCCAGTGAAACCCTTTCACACGTGCCAGTCTTGTATATATAGAGAGGCTAGCATCTCACTTTAACATACAATGCACTTGCTCATTTTCTTATGAGGCAAGATGCAATTACCAGTTGGAGAGAGGAGAAGAAGAATGGCACATCTTTTGGAGAGGACTATCTATATTGGTTTGAGTTACCTCTTGAACATTGTATTGGCAATTTATGATAAGGAAGTTTTTACTGGGTTTTCTTCCCCTAGAGGGTTTCCCAGGATAAATGTTGTGTCTCTTGTGAATGTGTATTTCTCAGTGATCTTGTTCTTATGATTCTCTTATCTATTGAAATGAAAATAACTATAATAATGGCATAAACATTAACATGGTTTCAAAGCCAACCTGAAGGAAGCATATTTCCCAAGAGGAAAAACGTCACTGTTACCGTACCCAAAAAATTAGGGTTTTGCAAAAGTGAATCTTTTTAGCTCCCTAACCACCTAGAAAGTTGCACCCTCCCCCAAGGATCATTTTGGCACTTAGAGCACACCTTTTCAGTGATTGTATCTCTCAAAAAGTGAAACCCTAGTTTCACAAAAGTACCAGAAGTACCAAAGTACTAGAAGTACCAAAAAAACAGTACCAAAAGTACCAGAGTACCAGAAGTACCAGGAGCACCAGTCTAGAAATCCGCAGATCATATTTGACGAGGTAAAAGTTGGATTTTCTAAGAACCAAGTACACCATGCTACTCATCTCAGCCAAGCACACCTCCTGGTAAGGTAAAAAATTGATTTTAAGCATTTTCATTTTTTGGTCATTTTTGTAGCCTCAGGTACAAGATGTCTGCAAGCACAAAGCTTGTTGAGAAACTAAAAGGCATAGACAACTTCCATGCCTGGAAGTATAGGATTGGTCTGATCCTTGCAGAGAATGACCTAGCAAAATTCATCAAAGAAGAAGTGGAGGAACCTAAAGATGTCGTAGAGAAAGTGAAGCATAAGAAGGACTCAATCAAGGCTCAAAGAATCATTGTAGATTCAATCAAAGACCACCTGATCCCATATGTATCGTCCAAGAAAACTCTGAAGGAGATGTTTGACGCTCTAAGAAAACTATATGAAGGAAAGAACATCAATCGAAAGATGAATCTAAGATCTCAATTGAAGAATACCAAGATGCAGAAAGGAGAAATGATTCAAGAATATTTCTCCTGAATCTCAGAAATAAAAGAACAGTTAAAAGCCATTGGAGACACCATCGATGAAGAAGAATTCGTAATAATGACCCTAAATGGTCTCACAATACCTTGGGATGCCTTCATCCAGTCGGTATGTGGCAGAAAGGAGAAACTACAGTTTGAGAGCCTATGGGAATAATGCATCCAAGAAGAGACAAGGGTAGCCAACCGTGAAGCACTACTAGCAAGGGATGATTATCAAGCCCTAGATACTCATACAAAAGGAGGAAGGAAGAAACCCTACCTCAAAAGGGAATCTCATAGAGAACCGCAACCACCAAACAAATTCAACAACCAAGAATCTCATCCAAGAAATTTTCAGAAGAAAGGACAATGCAAGGGATGAGATCTCTCATCTATACAATGCTATCATTGTGATAAGATGGGACACAAGGTGAATAATTGTCCAGTTAGAAGAGAAGAATACAAGAGGAAGCACAAAAGGCAACATGCTCACATAGCTGAAGATGAAGAACCACCTATGAAGATGATTAAGGACCATGTCTTGATCTCATCTCTCTCAGGATCCATATCACCTAGAGAGAACACATGGATCAATGATAGAGATGCATCAAAACACATGAAGGGTAAGAAAAATAATCTGTTGTATTTCAGAAAATAAGTTTTCTTAGAAAGTGACTCTTGGAGATGATTATCAATATCCCATCAAGGGAATAGGAGAATCAAACTACAAGCTAGATTCCGAAAACTCAATAACAATGAAGGACGTACTCTATGTACTAGTCTTAAGGAAGAACTTACTGTCCATATTAGCTTTAGACAAGAAAGGCTACATAGTTGCCTTCATAGATGGAGAAGTTCGTATGTGGGCTAAGGGAGAAACCTTAAATGAAGCAATCGTCATTGAAAGTGAAGAAAATGGCTTATATAAGTTGAAGGGTCACCTAGAAACTGCCATGACCCATGCCATCGAAAACTCATGTGAACTTTGGCATAGAAGACTGGCCCACATCAACTACAAGGCGCTACCATACATATGCAAAGCTGTCACAGGTTTACCAGAACTCAAGGTTGATCGGGAAGGCATATGCAATGGATGTGCGCAAGGGAAGAACATCAAGAACCCTTTTCCAAAGAGGGACAGCAAAGAAGAAGGAGTATTGGAACTCATTCATTCAGACGTGTGTGGCCCAATGCCATCATCCTCCATTAGCGGGTATGTATACTATGTATCATTTATTGATGACTATTCTCGGAAGACCTGGATATATTTCTTAAAATCTAAAGATGAAGTATTCAGTAAATTCAAGGAATTCAAAGCCTTGATAGAGAATCTTTCTGAAAGAAAGATTAAGATACTCAGGTAAGATAATGGAGGAGAATATACCTCAAAGGAGTTCGTGAAATTCTGCAGAGATGTTGGGATCAAGAGGGAACTCACTACTCCCTATAATCCTCAACAAAAAGGTGTAGCTAAAAGGAAGAACATAACAATTATGGAAGCTGTAAAGACCATGATTCACGATCAAGATCTTCCTATGTGCTTATGGGAAGAAGAAACAATGGTAGTTATTTATGTGCAGAAAAGATTATCCCATAGTGCACTTGGGTTCAAGACCCCAGAAGAAATGTTCACTGGAAAGAAACCAGAGGTAAGCCATCTCAAAATATTTGGTTGTCCAGTGTTTATTCATATACTGAAAGAGAAAAGAAACAAGTTGGAACCCTCCGGAAAGAAGGGAATATTTGTAGGATGTTGTGAGGTATCCAAGGCCTTCAGAATCTACATACCTGGTCACCTCCATATTGAGATCAGTAGGGACATGACCTTTGATGAAGAAGCAACACTTAACAAATCAAGAAGATGCCATCTTGAAGAAATGTATGAAGAGGAACCTATAAATCCTAGGACTACAGAATCCGTGAGGGAAGTTCCTAGAATTGCAGAACCTATAAGGGAAGTCGTAACTTCCCCTGATGAGGAGACTCCTGAAGATCATGATATAACAAAAGTTCAAGAACCCCCTCAAATGACCTTCTCCCATAAAAGAAAGCCTTATTGGGCAAGAGAGCTTATTCAAGATGGAGAGAAGTATGGTGTTCCAGAAGGAACCACAAGTCAGCTGAAAAGACCAAAGCCATTCTCCAGTTACACAGCTTTGATGTGCAATCTACTTGATGAAGAACCTACATTCTTTGAAGAATCCATTCAAAATACGGAATGGGTAGATGCCATGACAGAGGAATACCAATCCATAATAAAAAATGATGTATGGGAAATAATTCGCAGACCAAAAAGTAAGGATGTGGTATCATCAAAATGGCTCTTCAAAATAAAACATGCTGGTGGTGGAAGTATTGAGAAATATAAAGCAAGATTTGTTTCTCCTGGATTTTCCCAGAAGGAAGGCATTGACTATGAAGAGATATTCGCTCCTATGGCCAGATACACTTCGATCAGAACCATTATAGCTCTTTCTACCAAGATGAAATGGAAGCTGCACCAGATGGACATGAAGATAAGTTTCCTGAATGGTGTTATCGAAGAGGAAGTGTATATAGAGAAACCCCAAGGATTTGAGGTTGAATACAGGAAGTCTCATCTCTGCCGATTGAAGAAAGCCTTATACGGATTGAAGCAAGATCCCAGAGCTTGGTATGGCCGTATAGAGAGTTTCTTGACAAGCTTAGGCTTTACCAAGAGTAAAGAAGACTCAAATCTATACCTCAAAATTATGGATAATGAACCAATAATATTACTATTGTATGTGGATGAATTATTCTTAACTGGAGAAGAAAAGCTCATCGTTGAATGTAAAAAGAGACTTGCTGCAGAATTTGAAATGAAATACCTTGGTCTAATGCATTACTTATTAGGCCTTGAGGTATGGCAGAGTCCAGAAAGAATCTTCCTTAACCAAGGGAAGTACACGGTCGAAATCTTAAAGAGATTTGACATGCTAGAATGCAAGCCCATGAATACACCCATGGAAGAGAAGCTGAAGTTGTTAGTAGATACTTCGTCAGACTTGATAAATGCCACATTTTACAGACAGATTATTGGATCGTTGATGTACCTAACGAACACCAGACCAGACATTTGTTTTACAGTGAATACCTTGAGTCAATTTCTGGTAGAGCCCAGACATGTTCACCTAGTGTTTGCAAAACATGGGATGAGGTACCTTAAAAGTACAATGGATTATGGTCTCAGCTATGATGGAGATCATGACTTCACTTTGAGTGGATATACTGATGCAGATTGGGCAGGAAGCATTGCTGACAGAAAAAACACTTCTGGATGTTGTTTTAGTTTGGGATCAACCATGATCTCATGGCAGAGTAGGAAGAAATCTAGTATTTCTTTCAGCACATCAAAAGCAGAGTACATTGCCGCATGTTCTGCTAGCTGCAAAGCTATATGGCTTCGAAAGTTGCTGACTGGACTATTTGACTTGGAGATGAGAGCAACCGTGATTCTATGTGACAACCAGAGCTGCATAAAGATGACAGAGAATTCTGTATTCCACGACAGGTCTAAGCACATAGAGATCCGCTATCATTTCATCTGCGACATGGTACTGAGAGGAGCCTTGAAGCTCCAGTACAGTAGCACGGATGAACAGGTTGCTGACATGTTGACCAAGCCTCTATCTCGTGCAAAGTTTGAACACTTTCGAGATAAGCTTGGTATAGTCCGAAAGGACCGTCCTTGAAAGGGGGAGTATATATATTTATTCCTTGCTTATGACCTCGATGTTAGACGTAAAGCAAGATGAGTCATTGCTTCTGACCTCGCATTTAGACGTAAAGCATGACATTGTGTGTTCCTTGCTTCTGACCTCGCTGTTAGACGTAACGCAAGATGAGTCATTTCTTCTGACCTCGTTGTTAGATGTAAAGCATGACACTATGTGTTCCTTGCTTCTGACCTAGTTGTTAGATGTAAAGCAAGATGATTCCTTGCTTCTGACCTTGTTGTTAGATGTAAAGCAAGATGATGATGATTCCCCGCTTCTGACCTCATTTTTAGACGTAAAGCGAGATGTTGATGTGTTCCTTGCTTCTAAACTCGTTGTTAGACGTAAAGCAATATGATTCCTCGCTTCTGACCTAGTTTTTAGACGTAAAGTGAGATGATGATGTATTCCTTGCTTCTGACCTAGTTGTTAGACGTAAAGCAAGATGATTCCTTGTTTATGACCTCGTTGTTAGACGTAAAGCAAGATGTGACTGACATTGAGCTACCAACTTAACCGTAGTGACATTGAGCCAGTGTAGTACTTTGATGTGCCAGCCTAGTGCTATGATGAGGTATCATTTTTACTGATACATTTTGATGCATATGATGATGGCATTCTTTCGAGAATGATGATGTTGCTAATGAAGAAAACTTTTGATGACTCGTAAATATGCTAGCCAATGTTTCAAGATGATATTGACGATACTGTCCTCCTGATGCCATTGATGACGCAGACCTCTCTAACCTGATGCTGTTGAAGAAGACCCTTCTTGTTAAGGGGGAGTGTTGAAATAATGTAACTGCGAAGAGTATTCTTATTATTATTGTTATTTTATTCATTGGATTAATCCCCATTGTGGATTAATCATGTCGGTAATTGTATTAG